>OY979716.1:99065875-99268375 GCA_963855995.1 Muricea muricata | reverse complement strand
TTCTCTTGTCCGAAACCATTTGTTGCTCGGTAGAAGATTTGGCGCAAAGTATTTCATCCAACAACGCCAAAATTCATTTACACGTCTTTCCGTGCTTCTGATCATATTTCTCGGGTTTACTCTCTCTTCATATTCTGGTTGTGGTGGCGTACTGTGCTGACCCAATAGGATGTCGTTAGGCGTAATCGGTGGACTTTCCCTAATGCTATCGGAACTTGGGTAAAGGGGTCGGCTGTTGATTTGGAAGGTAATTTCTGTGATGAATGTCCTCCATTGCTCTTCGGTAAATGCTGGTTCTTTGCACGTGAAATTGAAAGCTTGCCTTACAGACTTTATTAGGGATTCAACTACCCCATTTTGATGGCTGGCGTGTGGAGTATTCCACTTCCACTCGAAGTCGCACGCAAATTCTTCGGAGAGGACACTTTGGATTCTTGGAATGTCCCAATCTTGCATTATCTCTTGGAGGTAGCTCTGGGCTCCGACAAAATTTGTTCCGCAGTCAGACCAACAGGTACTCGGTTGTCCGCGTAAACAGGCAAAACGTCGGAATGCCATTAAAAACGTATCTGTGCTTCTGTCTGTGACGAATTCTAGATGGATTGCCCTGGTCGTCATACAAGTGAATATAACGATCTGTGCCTCTTTCACCGTCTTCCGATTCAGCTTGATATGAAACGGTCCGAACATATCAATGGCAGTGTTGTGGAATGGAGGTAACCCTGTTGCTACTCTGAGACTTGGTGTTTGTCCCATAATTTGTTCCAGAGGTTTTCCACGTTGCTTTCGACAAACTACGCATTTTTTGGTGAGGCATTTCGCCATTCCTCGTAATCCGATTATCCAGAATCTTTGCCTGGCTTCTGACATCAGGCGCTTGTAACCACAGTGTCGTCTGGACTCGTGCATCTCTTGAAGTATTAAGTATGCGAGCAGGTGATTATTCGGCAGAATTATCGGGTTTCGCATTTCATATGGCAAGGATCTAATCTCTTCGAGCCGTCCGTGAGCTCGAATTAGGCCATCATCATCAAGCTTTGCCTTGATTTGGTTGTTAAGGGCTCCTGCATCCAGCTTGTACTGACTCCATCGAAACAGCTGTTTTTCTGCAATTTTAAGCTCTGCGGCTGTGATGGGTCCACTCAGTTTGTTTCGTTTAGCGTTTTGAACGAAACGGTTCACGTACGCCAAAGTTCGTCGAATTTTCGAGAAGGAAGAACAACTGGTCAGTAGATGGGTAAGAATAGGGTTTTCTTCAGTGAGCTTTTCTTGATTGTGACTTTCACGATCATTTACTTGTGTAGCAGTATTGGTACAGGTGCAAGGGTTTGTGTTGTCTTTCTTCACTTTTGGTTGTTTCTTTGGAGGTTTTAACTCTTTAGCCGTTTCTTGTGTGTCAATTTCTCGAGTAGATTGGTTTTCCCACTGTGGCCAATCAGCTTCTGGTGACTTGAGAAATGATGGGCCGTTTAACCAATCTGTGAGATGTTTGGGATCAAGTCCGCGAGTAAGTGCATCAGCTGGGTTGTCACTTGATCGAACATATCGGAAGTCTTGCGAACCGACAGATTCTTGGATTTCTGCAACCCGGGCAGAGACAAAAGGGCAAAATTCCTTTGGTGGAGTCTTTATCCAGGATAAAACCGTCGTGGAGTCGATCCAAAAGAATTTTCTGGCTTGATCTATATCAGCAAACTTCAGCATTGTCAAACAGGCATCGTAGATTCTTGCAAGGGTTAGGCTGCCCAACAGTTCGAGTCTAGGAATGCTTTTCTTCTTCATTGGAGCTACGAAAGCTTTGGTAATAACTGGAACACACTGAAAACTTCCGTCTATAAGTTCCCAGCGGAGGAACAATACAGCCCCGTATGCTTGATCACCGGCATCGGAGAATCCATGGACTTCTGGTGGAGAGCTCGCATTGGTTGGTTTTAACTTCCGATCGAACTCTAACGATAGGAGATGATTCATTATTTGCAAGTTCTCTGTCCATCTTTTTTGGACTGGTGTTGGAATCACATCATCCCAGCCAAAACCTGAACACCACAATTCTTGCAAGTCGATCCGGAACCGTATCGTCACGGGTGTCGTAATACCAATAGGATCCCATAGCTTAGCTACGATTGCAAGGCAATTTCTTTTAGTGAGTGTTTCGGTCAGTTCGGGGATTGCCTCTCTTTTGAAAGTAAACTTGTCCGTTTCCTTGTTCCACTTGTGACCGAGTAAATCTGTGACTATTTCACCTTCTGATTCATCGATTTCTTTGCTGTTTGAATGCCCAGTTTTAATTTCAAATTTGCCATTTCCGAGAATACTATCAATCGCGCTCGTTACGTCCTTAACTTCTTCTACTGTCGGTTTGGATCCTGCAACATCGTCCACATAGACATGTTGTAACAGTTCAGCGGCTGCTTGAGGTTGTCGTTGTTGTGCTGCTTTAGCTAAGACTTTAATCGAGTTGGAAGCAATGTCGGGAGCTGGTTCATCGCCGAAACTTAAACGGAGCCACTGATAGACGGTAGGCTCGTCGGTTGCTTTCTCTCTCCAGAGAAATATATGGAAGACTTGGTCTTCTGGATGTACCAGGATTTGATTAAACATCTTCCTCACGTCTCCCGAGTATGCGATATCATCCCATCTCCACGCTGCCAGGACATTTGGGATGTCGTTGATGTAGTTGGGCCCTTTTTCGAGATGATCGTTCAATGACAGACCATCATGGCCTTCGCAAGAAGAATCAAACACGAGTCGCACTTTCGTCGTTTTGTCAGGCGTGAAAACAGCTTGTAGAGGTAAGTACCATTCTGGCTTTGAATGATCCACTTCCTCCGGCTGAATCTTCGTTACAAAACCTTGATCCACCAGTTTCTGGATTTCGTTAGCAACAACATCAGACATCGTTTTCCTTTGAGTGACTTCTCTGTAGAATACATTCTCTTGAGGGCAATATCATAATTACTTCTCTTAGGTGGACCATTTTCTTTCCAAGGCATTTTTACTTGAATTCGGCCGTCTATCAAAGTAGTCGATTCAGACAAAGATCGCACGAATTTGTTTTCTCGCAGTTCGTTATCTGTGCAAGTACATAACTTTGTTGGTTTTACGCCAAGTTGATCTTGTTGCACGAGTAGTTCGATGTTCTCTTTTACATTCATGGTACCGATATCAATTGATTCAATGCTCTGACTAGTTGGGGTGAGTTGACCCAAGATATACCAACCGAAACAGTTTCTCTTTGCAATAGGGTCACCTGGTTGGCCAGGAATTACATGAACGTCAATAAAACCATCTGTGAAATCAGTTCCAATAAGCAGATCCACAATTCCACCAGATAGATGAAGTTTATCCATCACTGAATTAAGATGATCATATTTCTTTAACGAGCTCTTTGATATTGTTCTTGCGCTACTACAGGGTTTCATAACCGTATGTACTAGAAGAGGTTTCTTAATATGTTCTTCAGAAGGAGACACTCATGTGATTCCTATAATCTCTGACGTTTCAGATCTTTTACTTCCTCCAGCAAGATTCATCGTTAAGTGCGTTTTTGGCCCACTTAGCCCTAACTTCTTTGCCGCTGTTTTGGAGAGAAGGCTCGTATTAGAACCAGTGTCTAACATAGCAAGTATCTCAACAAGTTCGCCTTCCGAATTCTCAACTTTGATCTTTTGAATTGGAAGCAATCCTGCTACTGTTTTGACATCACCGTTATGTTTGAGTGTATTCATATCAGCGTTGTTATTGATGGTATTATCATTAAGAGCTTGTGCTGAAACGGCATTGGGGTCGAGAGGTGGTTTCTCTTGATCCTTTCTTTCATTGTGCAGAGATCTATGATGGTTCTTTTTGCATTTGTCGCAGGTAGTGCCATCAGATTTCTTACAATCTTTAGTGTGATGAGATCGTAAGCATTTTCGACATCTCTGATTTTGTTTTACAACCGCCCATCGTTGATCAACGGTCGATGTTTGGTAGTGAGGGCACGCAGCCAACGGATGTTTTGCCTGGCAACCGAGTGGGCATGGACCGTCTTTAGACACATCAAAATCCCCTGTATGGTTGTCAGTTCTCCTGTTGAAACTTCCTCGTTGTTGACTTCGTTCTTCTGAGCTGCTTTCGAGATCTAACTTGCCTCTTGATCTGAGACTTGCTTCCTCGTGTAGCCATTGAATGAGGTTAGGAATAGTTTTTTCCTTTTTGTTTCTTTTCATTTCTCTACCAAACTCTGCATTGTCCTTAGGATCAAGCTTTGAGAGGAGCTGCGACATAAAGAATGGGGCTTCAGATGATGATGTAACAGGACAATCGTTATCCTCCATGTCATTCGCATAACGTGCTATTTGTCAGTGGCGGATCCAGGGTAAGTCAAAATAAATTATACCAGCTCAATTTTAAATTCAAAATAACTTTATAACAATGTCATAGGTTATGAATTTCAAAAGAATAAAATCTAACCAATGAAGTTGCTTTGAAGGTATTTTAAAATGTAAATATATCCTAGAATGAGCTGCGGTAATTTATTTTGACTTACGCTAGATCCGCCACTGCTATTTGTGTAGCATATCTTGTGAGTGATTTTAAGTCGCCTTTTACAGGTTTCTGATGATTGATTCCCGTCAGCAGCTCATCCATCATCTTTTGTTTGTCAGCAAACTCAACATCAAGTATTTCCCACGCATGATCAATGGACTTGCAGGTCTTAACTTGGTCTGTCCACCAAGACCCTTTTGGCATGGCTTTTCTAAAACGCTGTAATTGTTCATCCTTATCTTGAGAGTACTTGTTCATCCAGTGATTAAATTCTTTCTTCCATGTTGGGTATGATCTACGACTTCCGTCCCAGTTCGGTACTGGTAATCTTTCAAGGCCATTTGCTACTGACTTAGGACCTTGCATGGCTTCAGCTATTTTTGTTACTGCTGACGTCATCGCTTCTAACGCATTAGGGTTGACTGTAGGGGATGTAGGTTGGCTTAGGTGTTTTTGATAACCTGCAAATGTTTTAGCAACTTTTAGGTACTCATTCTTTATACTTTCCCCGACCTTTTGATTGGCTGATATTAATTGCTCAGCTTCACTCACACCATCTTCGATAATTTTGTCAGCTATTAACTCTTGTTGCTTTTTAATATTTCTATATTTTGCTTCGATTATTTTGAATGTACTTTCCAATCTTTCTAATTGAGGTTCAACGCTGTAGATTTCTCCAAATTCCTCAAATAATTCCTTTAAAGTCAAAACGGCATTGTCTCTTTTTCCAATGAGAGTCTTTAAATCAACGGTTTTCGGCGGCATTTTGAGCGATGTGATTTAGTTTTTAGTTTTGTATATTTAATGAGCCTCGTTTTCGTGTTACGCACCGTCCACAGACAGGGGTGGTAGTTTGGCCTATTAGAGGCCAAATAACTCGATTTTGGCTTCTTTTTTTCTTGCTTGGCCTCAAAAAAAAAGTTTGGCTTTTTGGCTACTTTTTGGCCTCTTTCTATTTCAAAGTAATGATTGGAAAATGTTTCGATCTTAGTTTGATTTTATATGTTTAATCGTCATAATAATGTAGGTATACTAATTGTGATATTAAAGGCATTTAGTATTCATGAGGACTTTTAGTACATGAGGATTATTTAGTATTCATGGATAAATTAGCTGTGCTACGCAGTACACAAGACATCGCACTGGTTGTAAAAGAAAAGCTGAACAGTGTCAATACCCAAAGCTATTAGTAATGAGTTTGCGATACATTTGGGCTTTTTAGCATTTATTTGGCCGCGTTAGAAAAAATGTAGTTCGGCCTGTTTTGGTAGATTTTGGCCTCTTTTTGCACAGCTATTTGGCTCCAAGCATGCGCAGGACCTACCAACCCTGTCCACAGACCATGCGGCCATATTAATTTTCAGATATTTTCAAGATATTTCGTATTTTTTACCCTTTCTTCGTAAAATAACACAGAAAAATTGAAATATTCTGACCTATTTAGACTTTGAACAACTCTTGCTCTTCAGGGTCTTTCGAAGGACGGTCTGTCGCTGTATATTTTGCTGTCGGTTGTCCTTGAAAGGCTTTGTTTATCTTCAAAGTTTTTCCGATTTTTGCAAGCTGGTAAGTCCTCTTTAGCTACTAGAAAATTTTGACTGTTTCGCACTCTCGTCTGCGGAGTGTTACTTTGTTTTCGAGGGCTCACCACGGACACACACTTGACTTTTGTACTTTACTTTAAAGGATACTTGAATAATACAAATAAAGTCAACTATAAAAATATACAAATATACATATTTTACAATTAATCCAACACTAATGAAATAAAATGTTAATCTATAAACAAAAGGACTTAAAGGACTTACAATTTTCGTGGGTCGTCCGGTTGTAAAATGTACTTAAAATGTTGTTTTTTTTCTTCAGTTGTGACGACGTTCTAACGTGGCGAAAATATACATAAAAACAACAATGTCCTTCCCGCATGCGGGCAACTTCCCGTTTTTGGGGATGAAAAGCAATTCACGTGGATTATACGTGACGACTTCGATCGAGTGTTTCTTGATTATTTTTACCGATTTTCATTTGAAATTACAGAAACCTGTGTATTTTTACTGTTATTTCTCTAGTTTCATTGTAACAGTTCCTTATGTTCTTATTTCGCTGCTGTGATTAAAATTCATTTTTTGCGTGATAAATATGTCTTTTGTGCGTTGTGTTTTGTGATGTTGTTTAATGTTTACGAGCTGTACATTTCAAAATAAATCCCCAGGCGAGGATGGCAAGAATGGAGGTGACACTTTTAATATGGTATGGGAATTTGTATTAACAGCATGCAAGATCGAGAAGTGAAACTTGTTAGGCTTTCACGGTTCGCCAAACGCTCAACAAAATTGGCAAGATGGTCAATGATGTTGACGCATGATTACATATTATGCAATGTTTGGAATCGCAAACATAAGCCTGCTCGTAGCTTGTACACAGCCCATAAACAAAACCATATCCTCACAGAAATAGGAAACTAAACATTTTGTTATCGTGGTTACCCTGTGTGTGAAGGTAAGGATGATTGCTCTATCTGCTCATCATATGTTTTCCAAGCTGAATCTAACACGGAATTAGCTGGGGTATTAAGCACTGATTTGATACAAATTCGGAGTCACATTTTATAATAAGGCAAGCGATTGTCATTTGTGATAAATCTATTGACAGATTGTAAAAACCCCATTAGCATCGAACAAACAGATCTAGATCATGGAAGTTTGTGATATGTCAAAATTATTTCTGGCAATTTTTTCCAGTGTAATGAGAGAAATCACAGCCACCCAGAAGCTAAGTCTATATATAAGATGAGGCCACCTGTTAACAAAAAACAAAAGTCTAAAATCCCTGAAAATGGCGAGAAAGTACAGGAAAGTGGGTTTCTCTTTTGTGATATTCACTCATGAATGCAGTTGTATGCTGCATAGATCAGATGACTGGGCTAAACTCTGGATCTCTGCCCACCTTTGTTTTCTAGTTCCAGTGCGTCTTCAGCACGGTAGAGGAGAGGACATATTCTGACCAGACATGAGTGATATAGTATTAGAGAATCATTTTGGATTGAAGATGTTATGATGATCGACTTTTGGCTATGCACAAGTTTAAACAAACATTTCTTACTTTTGTGGAATGAGCAGTCTCTTTGTTCATGAAATCTGCTTCTTTTTATGCATGATAGCATTACAAGGACGCTCCAATCCTTTGATCTTAACGGCCGTGCCGACAGCTGCCTGCATACACACGCGAGAGCGAGTACGCCATATTCTTGGTAGTAAAGTCGGAGAATTTTACTATAAACAATATGGTGAAAACCGCACTGTGATATATTAAAACCGCTCCTTTAGGAATGTAAATGGACTATTAGCAACGGCTCTGTAAATATTTTACAGAAAATGTATGCGGCTTTTTCTTTCTAAAGTCTAGTAACGTGAAAAATCTTTCTAGTATCGTTTAGCCGCAATTTTTTCGAGAGAGTATAAGAGCTCAGTCACACAGGCTGACTCTTTCACGTTTGAATTTGTCTTTGTTTTAATATTTAAATTATTTTACATTTAAGTTGAGTTCAATATATATTTACAAGAAAGAAATAATAGCAATATACACATTCGCAATGTTGGAAATATAAATTTCAAAAGTCGAGTCTTCATGTGTATGTTAAAAAAGTTTCAATAAATGCTAAAACTTCAGTGTACGATTTATTTGGTGCAATCTCGTGTTTGGTACTGGTATTAAGTGACAGTGTAGGAAGGCAATTGTTATTGATGCATGCTATATAGCTTACACAAATTTAAGTTAATGATGCAACGTGTTGAAGGTAAGCTTTTATGTTATTAACCAATACCGGAATTAAACTAGGAATTAACCAATGATAAGGCTTATTACAGCACAGAATACTTGCGCATATTATGCGGAACACATCATAGGACCACCATTCACAGTTTATCACTCGTGCAGTAAACTTGTTTTAGAAAATTTTAGAAAATTATAGCATTTTCGCTTGTCGTATTCGCGATGCCTCCAGTTCGCAACAGGGGAAGAACACTCGTAGACAACGATGTCACAATAGACGATTTACGACGAAGGTGCGAGGAAAAAGGCCTTTCATCTGCAGGACGGAAAGCAACGTTAATTTCGCTTCTGCAACAACATGGGGAGCAGTCCCCTCGGGTGTGCCTCAGGGAACTAAACTTGGCCCTTGGCTCTTCTTGATTATGATAAATGACTTGTCAGTCTCAGACCCATTCAGCCTCTGGAAATACGTTGATGATTCGACTGTATCCGAAACTGTTATTAAGGGCAACCCAAGTGAAGTCCAATTGGCAGCCGACCAAATTCATGACTGGTCAAAAGAGAATAAGTTCCAACTTAACTGTGACAAAACTAAAGAACTCACTATTACTTTTACTCATTCGCATCAGGAAGCCAATCTACCACCTATACATGTTGAAGGCAACCCGATAAGAACAGTAACCAGTGCCAAGTTATTGGGTGTAACAATAAATTCCAAACTCTCGTGGAATGACCACATTGCAAATCTAGTGGCAAAGGCATCTCGGAAACTATATTTTCTCGTACAATTAAAACGAGCCAAAGTGTCCACTGCGGATATGGTGGCATATTATTGTACATGTATTAGATCCTCCTTAGACTATGCTTGCCAAGTGTTCCATCACGCGCTACCAAAATATTTGCGTGCAGACCTGGAACGCATCCAAAAGAGAGCAATGCGTTGTATTTTCCCGCACCTGCCATACTCTGCTGCACTGGTCGAAGCAAATATCAATTCCGTCAATGAGCGACATTGTTACCTCACCGCGAAACTCTTCAAAGAAATTTTAGAGAACCATAATAATAAATTGAATCATCTTATCCCAAAAGTTAATGAAACTCCCAGACCCATTTTAAGGAAACAAAGACCACTGAATGTACCACGAGCAAAAACTGATCGCTTCTTTAACTCCTTTATAGTATCTGGTTGTAGGGCATATAACGACAGTAACAATTTCTAAATAATTCTTAGAGAATTTTATTGTATATATTCTACCTAACATTCTTACTATTGTATTATTTATTTTCATGTAAAGTTACGCAATTCAGCTTTTTGTGGCTGCAACGTATTTCTAATAAAACGATCTATCTATCTATCTAACATGCTTCAATGAATACGAATCCTGGCTCTTCCACGAGATCAACTGTGGAACAAAATGAGCCCGGTCTTTTAAACGACGCACAGCTCTCTCAGATCCAATCGATCGTATCACGCAGCATCGAGCAAAATTCGCCCCAACAGTTCACCCCGTCAACGTCTGTCGACCACTCTGCCATATCATCGCACAATATTACTGACGCTCCAATCTAATCTTTGGCCGATGTTGGACAACTGAGCCGCACTATCGGTTCCAGTGGTTGATTTAGCCAGTTCATAAGCGACGCCACGGTATGGACACGCCGCGCTCGACGTTCCTGCTGCATATGTTAAGCAGATTCAAAGTGGTAAGTTTTTTGATTTGTCAAAATTATTATCAAGCGATATTCATGCTGCCGATGACGGAAACCCGTCGTCCTAACTCTAGAGAATTCAGTAATAAGAGTTAAGAAATCTAACCACCAAACCCAAACGATTACAAACATTGAACAATGGACAACAGCATTTACGACTTACATATGTGTGTTGACATCTAAATTTCCTGGGAGGTCACAAGAATTACTGCAGTATATGTCTTTGATTCACCATGCTGCCCAAACCCATAGGGGCCTTGGTTGGTGCATCTATGACCACAAGTTTGGGCGAAAAGCAGCTTTAAATGGTCAGAAATAGATCAGCAACTATGGCTCTGTATCTTTGCTGTTTCTCCTGAAATTTTAAGGTGGAAACATCCGCTTTTTTCAAATGGACCCCAACTTACAACCCCCTCAGGGGCCGTTAGAGATGTATCTGCCATGAATACAACCGAAAAGCCGAATGCAAATACACTCAGGTAACACATGCTCGGGTAGACATCCAGGATACCAGTGCAGCCAACGCCCACCAGAACATGACCACACCACCAACAGCAATCTCGTACCTAGGCTCTTTACCTACGCCCCACGCTTTAGGAAAGACCCTGATTGGAGCTGGTTACGTGACTCTTTAAGGAATCCGTTACTTTATACGGTGGGGAAAGTATCAAATTACATGCTTCCATATACAAGTGATACATTTCAAATGCAAGGAGTGAGATTTAATTGCTATGAACGACAACATAAACTTTTTGATCTAAAATTATCGATTTTTGTCTATTTTTGTGAGTTTCATTTCATTTATTATTGTTAGCGTTTGAATTCCGAAAGCACGAGTGTCGATAAGAAACTATGTTGGGTGTTCGCAACTGTCAAGCGATCCTAAGTTTATAGGTGTTTCGTTGTCCTGTTATTTTAAAAGGCATTAAAACGGGCTGTCATAATTGCTTTATTCGTTGATACATACAATTTATGCCTAAAATATTACATAACCTCTGAACATCCATTAGAATGCTAACGTTTGCACCGATGCAAGTATAATGCAGTGTACCTGTAACGCAACGCATCTGCGAACTTCAAAATGTCAGTGTTGCTCAGGGCACAATAGATAAGCGAATATATAAACATTTTGACTTTACGAAACTCTTAATCACGCAAAAACCATGTAAAACTGCTTTGCAATAACTACTGGGTTACTTATCTTCAATGTTCACAGCCAAACTTGAATGCTGGGATGTATAAGGGGAGATACGGAAGAATTTCTACAAAATTTAATTTAATACGAAAAAGGTGAATATTCAACATAAGCCCCATGCAGTGAAATATCTCCTTTGGCAACAGAAATTTATACATTGTTCATTGCTATATTATATACAATATTTGTATTATAATAACAGGAGTGCATACATATGAAGTAAGAAATTGTAAGGCCCTGTTAGGGAAAATTTTGAATTGGTGACAAACTTTGTCGTAATTGTGACAGCTCATACATATGAGGGAAAAATAATAATCAGATGTCAAAAGAGGGACATAGCATTGTTTGTAAGAAACAGCATATTCTGTATCTTTAAAATAAAAGGAGCGACTTGCATACCTACCATAACAGGGCCTTAACATAACAATGCACAAAAATTTTACATTATAAATACAAAAACAATTACACAATGTATTAGACATAAGTTACACACTAATTTTTCGCAACATGTTTAAAAAATCATTATCACTTCTGGACATATACTTCTTGTAAACATGTTCAAGAACAGTAATCCTCTATATAAAAAGATATCTATCAAAATCAGTATATATTATATGCTTTGTATTGTCTAATGTTTTATGTGCATTACATGTGTCACAGATACAGCGATAACTAGCAGCCATATCGGATTAGTTTGGGTATTGTTAAAT
Organism: Muricea muricata; assembly: GCA_963855995.1. NCBI lineage: Eukaryota > Metazoa > Cnidaria > Anthozoa > Malacalcyonacea > Plexauridae > Muricea > Muricea muricata. The sequence goes on along the minus strand of OY979716.1, from coordinate 99,256,459 downwards.
ATACGCGTATAGACGAGTCTTTGACTTATCTTTCAATTGTTCTTGTCGTCGTTATAGCAAACATGATAACGTGGATGTATTTCCTCAACGCGATACGTCTCAGTCAACTCGGAACATTGTTTACACATTTTGCCGTCGTTTTGCGCGGTACTTGTTTCTCTGCTGTATTTCGCACTAACAATGCCAGATCGGCGTCCTTTAGTATCTCTTATCGTATATAGTTTAAGAAACAACGCCGTCAACACGAATCCAAAGATTATAGAAGTATTTTTCCTCGACATAATTGCTGTGATGTATGACAAGTTGAAATCTGATCAACATTTGTGCTCTAGGTGTAACCCAATACGCGTTTCATACACAGAAAGAAATCACAACAGCAAAAATACAATTTTTGATTAACTTTCTCCCCAACTTTTATTTAACAAATGTTGTAATTCTTAAACACGAGAAACGCGTACGCTCCTCTAACACTCCTCCCTTCGTAGCAGAAAGGCGCTCATTCGATTTACCCCTAAAATCTGGGGGCTCACGTGACCAGCTCCAACCAGGGTCTTTTCCGCAGCACCGGGCGTAGGTAAAGAGGCTGGGTATGAGGTTGCACCAACAGCCGCCAGCCCGCCAGATCAAAGAAACGCTAAGTATGATAATAAGTTACCTACACCTATATTAATCTGCGACTTCAGCTCTAGAAGCACGTGTAGTGTCACGTAGTCAAGAAACTCGAAATGCGGACACTTTGCTGCAATTATTATACTTGATAAATAGGTGATCGCGCTACAATCAAAACTTTACAACTGTTTCTTTGCTAAATAAAACTAATTTGCATATAAGTTCGTTGTTAACTACAAATATAATGTCTGGAGGACAAAATACGGATTTTAAGGCAATGAGCGTAGCCGCAATAAAAAAATATTTGCAAGAGCGTGGCATAAGTGTAAATGGCTATCTGAAACCTGGTCTGGTTGAAATCGCAGTTGCGGTTGAAAAGATGATGTTACCTGTCGATCCCAACTTCGAAAGGGTAAACGATGCACATACAACGAAGCAAAGATTAAATATTCATGATATTCAGATTGAGGATCCTTTTACAATGAAGACAAAGAACGATTTTATTGACTCTCCGCCGTTTGGACTCTACGACATTTTTAACCACCTGATATATCATGCCACTGACAATGACAAGCAAGGCCTTGCTGCTTACAAATCGTTCGAAGACTACCGGCTCTTTCAAGATGGTTATGTACGTTCCTTGGAAACATCAAATTTGAAAGAAGCTGGAGTACATGTATATGTTGGCAAGGTTCAACCCACTATGCGAGCAAAAACAGATGGCGGTAAAGATTCCCATTCATTGTGGTTTATTCTGGAAGGTCGAGGGGTAAACAGAGGAAGCGTGCTGGATGCGTTTTGTAAATGTAAGGGTGGTAGAGACGGTGGTTGTAAGCACTTTGCAGCAGCAATGTACTCTTTAGAGGAACTATTAAATCAAAATGGAAATTGAAGTGTGACCAGTGGCCCTTGCTTGTGGATGCCTAAACCACAATCATCCAGTAAGCCTTGTTCTATTGAACATCTGGTGATTGCTAAAAGCAAGCCACCATCAAGTAAGAAGAGGAAAAGAACCTACACATGGTTGCCAAACATTGATTTTGATCCGCGAAGCCATAAACATCGCAAGGTCTCATCCAAGAAGCGAGAATGCTTGACAAAAAGACATAGTGCTGTTGATGATTCAAGCCTTTCACAATCCAGTAGCAATGGCATCAATAACGATTCCCCGATTCCTGGTAAACCAACTTATATTACCACTTTTAAGAAAGTTATATCTAAAGAAACATGATTCTTGCAATGTGGTGGCTAATAATGGCATATGCTATAAAAATAATAATTGTTCAGAAGATAGCAAGGGTTCAGGACATCAGACCAATCAGACCATGGGAATTTTAGTGCAAAAGGTGGAAGCATACATTGAAAAAACAACTGAACATAACTCTGAACAGTTTTAAAGTGATTTAACATTCAGTGAGGAGGAAATAAACTATGTTGAAGAAGTTACAAAAGACCAGTGGCAGTGTGATGATTGGTACATGCACAAAGTTGGTTTTACCACTGCATCCAAGTGCAAAGACGTTTGTTCCCGCCAAACAACATTGGAAAAGAAGAATGATTTTTCTGTTACTGCTCTTGCAAAAAAAAATTGTTACTGAACAAGTAACCAAAGTTAAAACAGTTGCAGATGGCCTCAGAATCCACGTGATTGGGGTTTGAAACATGAAGATTCTGCCAGAAATGCTTATTTACATGTACAGAAGCATTTGCACTACAAAGTCCAACTTACACAAAAGGGATTCTTAATTTCAAAGGCAAAACCATTCATGGGTGCTAGTGTAGACAATATTCGAAGCTGTGAGTGTGCATGTAAATGCAAAGATGTTGTTGTTGAATACAAATGCCCTTGGGTTCATCGCAATCTTGATCCAAAGGAAGCATTTGTGACAAAGGAAATTGGTGGTGTTAAACTTGGCGAGAAATACAGTTTGAAACCTAATTCAAAATATTATTACCAAGTACAAAATGGCATTGTTTGTGAATGGCTTGGATAAAAGCGATTTTGTCGTGTGGACAAATAAGGGAATCCATTGTGTTGAAGTATTGGTGGATAAAAGATTCATGCAACTGGTGTTACTCAAGCTTGAGAAATTTTGGGTAACTCAGGTTGTACCATTATTGTTTGACGGAAAGGACACCCTGAAGAAAAAAGGTGAGTTCATCAACATTTTAAAACCAATCTGGGGACAGGGGAGTGCAAAATAAAACAAATTCCGAAAATGGTACTCACTCACTTAAACATATGGGATGGGATGGAATAATAATTCATGATTTGTTCTTTTTAGAAATCCAGGAAAATGATCCAAAAAAAGACAAACAATCAAGTTCCATTTCAAACACTGTAGATACAGACTGCAGTAATAAAGGCAAAGAAAGCAGTGTTCTTAGTAGAATAGTTTTGACTGGTTGTCCTGACTGTAATGAAGTTCCTAGATACCATGCAAATGGTATGGTTATAATGACCATGACATTGCAACATTGGATGAAAATATTATGAGGAATGACAACATTGCCACAGTTTTACTCAAGTAGATTATGCATATAATAGTAATAAGAAATCTATTTTGAACCAAGGACATTAAAAAAACTGTCAGACCATTGGCATACAATGAGTAAAATTGTCTGCTGTTAGACTGAGTATTGAGGTGCTAAGGTAATGAAAAATAAGTTGTTAATAATTTTTCCTACATTTTAAATTTTTTGCAGAAACCACTTGTGAACATTCCCTATTATTGACTATTCATTTTATTCAATCCTTGTTGGGGAACAAGATGGAACCATCAGAACAAAATGGTATGACTACAGTATATACATATTTTTTTTAAAACAGGGCATTCCAGAAAACAGCACCTCTTCTAAGAACAGAATCCAGAAATTGACATATTCTGCATTCAAAGCACAATTTAAAGTGATATAGCATAAACAGAATAAAATAAGTTAAGTAAATAAAATATAAATTTATAGCGTTATGGTTAAAAAAACTTTTTAAGGGAAGATAATCTTCAAGGAGCAAGCACATACTTCACTCCGGAACAATACCAACAAGATTTTGTTGTCATACCAATAATTTGCAGGTTGGTGAGCTTTAGATAATATATATATATATATATATATATATATATATATATATATATATATATATATATATATATATATATATATATATATAAATATATATATATATATATATATATATATATATATATATATATATATATATATATATATATATATATATATATATATATATATATATATATATATATATATATATATATATATATATATATATATATATATATATATATATATATATATATATATATATATATATATATATATATATATATATATATATATATATATATATATATATATATATTTGTAATGGCTAAATGTGCGACGCTGACTGGATGGCAGGGATGGCTTTTCAATGTACAGTTCTGTACAATCTATGATGCCTCTTAAATTCACATACTTTGCATGTCTGAAAACCTTGGGCCGTCTCACATCTTTCATGTCAGCTAGTGTTGAGAAGCTAAGTAAAAATTCAAGTTCCTTTTCCAAAAATAGAACCCAAGTTATGAAAATCTTACTGCCAGACCCAACAGGTATACCAAATGTTGAACACAATGCATTCAGAGTAGGCCGTCGCCGTAGTCGAACCAGTGTAAAAATAATTAAGTTGTTCTCTTATTGTGAGACTTGCAGTTGTCAGCCTTTGCTGAAAGGTATAAACAGAATTTTAAATTATTATTTGGTGTGAAGCTGCTTTCCAGAAAAAGAATAATTTATGCCTACGTGGCCAAGCCAAAGTAACATAACTTAACATTGCACATATATTTCTTGATTACCTATACATATTTTCCTTGCAATGGCACATCTGGTTTTGTCTTTTTAGAACCTGACCACATTCTTAATGACTTTGCCTTTTTCTAACATTCTGGTACAAAGCATTGAGGTACTCCTTTGATAGACCTTTAACAAAAATGATAAAAGTTTATTCCATTTATATCATCACTGAAGAGGTGATGTGCCTGGATGTACCAAACTTTACCCACTACACTGCTACAGACATTTTTACTTGTCGTGGGTATGTCAATGCTGCCACTCAATAGGTTAAAATTAAACAATGATTACTGCCAACCTGTATAGTGATACGTCTTCTTTGGGTCGTCCACCAGTGCAATAAATAAATATTTCCTCAACTTTTTGCAATTCTTTAGCATCTCATCTGAATAGTATTGTATGTCAGAAGCTTCCAAATTTGTCTACAACATAGTAAGCAAGTACCTGTTTATATGAAAGCCTGACTTGCCTCCTGGATGAGAAAACCCACTGCTAAGCTAGCCAATATTGACTGATTAACAGTAAAAACTATTGTGCAATTATATGGATAAGAAGGCTGGCTCAAAGGTCCCACTAACTGAAACAGATGTGAGATCCCACTCACCAGAATGAAATTACTCACAAGCAGGCAGGCTCAGTTGCTGATATAAAAGCTGAAAGATGCTGCCACAAGTTATAACAATTTGATATTCAGCTTATTAGAATGAGCACTTTCAACTGTCCTAAATAAACATATGTATCTACTATATACCTGCACGCTTTCATCCTTTCTCAAACCAATGCCATTGTGTTGTTCTGAACTTTCGGGCATGACGTCCCCCAATAATGACATACTTTGGGCTGCCACTATTTCTTCCTCTGTCGTTTCTAATCCTAAACCCGATATATCCGATATTGTAGAGTCTACCACATTTTTATCGACTTTGGTGCACTTTTTTGGTGGCGCATCTACGCCTATAAACGTTGTCTTGGAGCTTTGCGTTTACGATGAAGTCTTTCAACCTACAATTCATATATGTATGTATGAACTCGTTGCACGGAAGCATCAAATATTACAATAAAACACGCAAATACACCGGACTAACCTTTTCCTTGCTTGTTATAACCGATATTGGATCAGGATATTCTGGAGTTGGTCCATTTTCGCCGACAAAATGCAAGCTACATATATAACTGTCTTTCTTGCACTCGAATGTGTCTCCACGATGACATGCAATAATCCATTGTTTTCTTCTTTCTGCCGTTTCTTTCCAGCGCTTAGGAGCCGGAAAACGATAGAACGTTATCGGATTTCCCTTTTGGTTTTTAGTTTGTAAATGTGGGAGCCGAGAATCATTTCTGCAGGTTTCCCAAGCACATCGCTTTACCATATTTTTTATAGTATTTATAGAAGCAAGCTTAGCAAAGTGTCCGCATTTCGAGTTTTTTGACCACGTGACACTACACGTGATGGGTGGTGCACGAAGGAGTGGTTTTGAGGGGCAAAGAGCTCCAAGGTTCTCTTGCAACTTACCAAGAGCTTTAGCTGACCCAAACGTGGTAACACAAAATTTGGCACATGAAATTTATTTAGGCAGGGTGGCTGGTCACTTTGATACCCCACCTTTCCCAAATTTTCAGGTTTTACCAATTGACTTGGTCCCAAAAAAGAACTCTGACAAATTCCGGACAATTTTTCATCTCTCTTTTCCTAAATCAGGTACGACCAGCATAAACAGGGCTATTAAAGATGATTTTGCTTCACAGTATGTCACAGTTGACCATGCTATTGAAGGCATAAAGCATTCGGGCCAGGGCTGCTTTTTGGCTAAGACTGATACAGAGTCTGCAATTTGACTTATTCCTGTTCATCCGACGACTATGAATTGCTAGGCATGCATTGGAAAGGAAAATTTTACTATGATAAAGTGTTACCTTTTAGCCTCCGAAGTGCACCCTATCTCTTTAATCAACTTTCTGATGCAGTTGAGTGGATATTGATTGGTAAATGTCTGATTTCCTTTTTTTCTCAGATTTTTTGCACTATTTATTTCCAGATACTAGCTGCTCATTTTAAAATTTCAATGCGTAACACAATCTCATCCAGATGAAAATCTGAGGCGGAAAACTCGCACATGCTAACAGTTTAAACAGCTATGTTGTTTTTTTTGAGAATATATTTGTTGAATTACTCCCTTCTGTTGTCTTCAAAGTTGGCCCTGGTAAATTGTTACTTACTCAGCTTCCTCTATTTTCTCCTCCTTGATGTTTTGAATCTCATTCTTTGTTTCTTCCTAAGCTTTTTGTTCGGTTGAGAAAGTAATTCATTTGAAAATTTTTATAACCAAGAGTTTTAGAAGAGTTAACTTGCACTGTAGCTTCTATTCAAATTATCAAGTAGGATTATTATAATAAATAAAGAGCTAAAAGTCACAATAGATTATCATCATTGTCTCTAAAAATACTTTGTGTCGTTATCCAAATAATGAAAAGAAATGTCCATGTGTTAAATTCACGTTTTAAATGACCATATAATAACTCATATTTTAAAGTTGCTCCATCGCTTATGCTGGTATTAAGTTTTAATAATTGAGGGGAAAGAGTTTAGAATGCAAAACTTCGTTTTAAATTGCACAATTACAGTTAAACGTTTAGAAAGTAATTCTAGATTGTTTCTTTTTTTTTACATTGTTAGAAATATCATGCATGAATGTTTGTCTTTCCAGATTTTCATTTAATATCAGCACTTTTAAACAAGACATTGCACCAAATAAATATTGAAAGCTCACTGTAGCTTTACTGAAACCATTTTTGTAAGATATACATTAAGGAATAAATTTGACTTTTGAAATTTATATTTCTAACTTTGCCATGTGTACAGTAATCAATTTATCAAAACATACGGATCACCACGTCGGTTAATCTGCATATCTACATTATTTTGTTCTTGTAAATATATATTAAATGATAATTAAATGTGAAATAATTTAGATTTAATGCAAACACAAACTCAAACGTGAAAGAGTCAACTTGTGTGACGGAGATCTTGTATACTCCCAGACAAATCGTAGCTAAATTACAGTATAAAGAAATACTTTTATGTTACCAGACTTCGGAAAGAAAAAGTCGCATACCCGTTTTCAATTCTCTAAAATATTTACAGAGCCATCGAAAGTTTTAATTAATCACTGTGCGGTTTCCGCCGAGCCATCGAGCAGTTTTAATTAATCACTGTGCGGTTTCCGCCATATTGTTTACACATTCCATGTCAACATCCAGACGGTGAAACAAAGGTGTCAGGGATTTTCCTAACGTTTACATCACCGTAAGATACTGATGACATAAACCGCAAAAACGTCAAATTTCGCGTCTTTAGTGTTCAGACTGCAGGGAATGTGGCCAGCAAAAAACCAACTGACATCAGCATTTTTGCCAACACCTTGTAACAAGTGTCAATCTTCTTTTATTAACTTCGAACAGTTTTACGGCTAGGGCGGACAATGTCTTGCCCTGACGGGTGCTTTGAGGCTGGCCTTTAGGAATCTTTGCGCAAATAGGTAGTGCAGCAATTCAAAGTTCTACAGTTGCGGCAGTTTTGTGAAACAATTCATCCATCCTCAATGAAAATGAACTAGAATCAACGGTCTTTATGATATTACAAACATGAGGTACGATAGTAGTTGGCCACATGCACTAATCACAGACCAAACATAAGTGTGTCCTGTAAGTATTGCAATTTAAATTGTATGAAAATAAATGTTTGGCATTACAAGATCCAAGTTTTATGATAACATTTTTGGATTCTGTGTCATTGAAAATGGTGAGTATCAACTTTTCGTCAACTGAAGGCCATTGCAGCTGAAAATATAACGAAATGAAAAATGACTTCCTGTCTATGACACGTCTCTTTTTTTTTAGCTGGTCATATTCCCTGCAGTCTGAACGCTAAAGACGGGAAATTTTGACATTTTGTTTATTTAATCAGCACCTTACAGTGACGTAATCGTGAGGCAAATCCCTGACACCTTGGTTTCACATCCTGGATGATTTGACATGGAATTACCATATTGTAAAATTCTTGTATGCAGGTAGCATTCCAAACGACAGGGAGTCTTTTTTGAAGGATTTGATAAACTTTAGTTTGCAACCAGATGCTATTCTAAGGCTTCTTATATGGTATATGTCAATGCAAAGCATTCATTTGGTGTGAACTGATTTGTTACGTATTTGGTTTTGATATGCATTTTTAGCCATACATAGCAGAATTTGCATAATATCTTCGAACACCTTGTTTTAGGTGCTCCTGTTATAAAACTAAATTTTTCAATCATGGGATCTGAATAACTATTTCTACAACAAATAACGTTCAAAAAATATCAAAAAAAGAACAATTGCATATTAATAACTTCAAACGCAGTGTGTATATCATAATTATGCCAATCTCACGCTGAACAGTTTTGCTTGCACAAGTGCGTGTGCACTAAAGTATTCAGTGGCGGATCTAGCGTAAGTCAAAACAAATTACCACAGCTCATTCTAGGATATATTTACATTTTAAAATACTTTCAAAGCAACTTCATTGGTTAGATTTTATTCTTTTGAAATTCATAACCTATGACATTGTTATAAAGTTATTTTGAATTTAAAATTGAGCTGCTATAATTTATTTTGACTTACCTTGGATCCGCCACTGGTATTTGCTTATTCATGCAAGAATCAGATTGCGTTACGTAATTGGATAAAACATGTACATATAATAATAACTATAATAATTATATAATTGAGGGATTATATACTGTAAAACCGTTTCAACACGATCCGGATCCAACTACATCGAATCTGAATGAGTTCAAAAACACGTTGTTCATTGTCATTTTAATTGATGTTTATTTTATGTGTTCTTTTACGTACAGCGATTAAAAATGATGTCCACACAATATGCGCCTATGATCGTTTTGACGGTCTTTTTGGTGATGTACGCACAAGCTGCAAAGAATTGTTCAAGTGTGCAAAGTAAGTGACAGCAAAAATTAGTCATTGTAAATTTGAAACACGAAATGCACACAATTAGCAAGCGATATTGAACGAGAGCGAGACCAAGGCCTTAAACCAGGACATTCAAGCGAGACTAGTGAGGCTTCCACCTAAGAAAGGACGAGCTGAATTTTATTCACAGAAAATTAAAGTTTTTTTCACAGACAACCTCGCTTTAGCCTCGCCATAGATTAAGGCTAGATACACTGGATGCGCAATTGGGGTATTTCTTGTCTTACTTGAATGGCCAGGCTTGGTGCGGTAGGTCATACTGACGCACGTTCATTTCTGGAAAGTACTCATGAAAAATTTTATAAGGAATTATAATTCATACAGAAATGTCAAACAAACAATGACTAACCGCAAGATTGTCTTTGTTCGCAGTAATGCGTAAAAATAAAAATAAAGTACAGACGAAGTTATATGTTTGCTCTGATCACCTATAAAACGGCAAAAGCATTTTTCTGTGTTACTACACTGTAAATTCAAAAGAGTTGTTTTGACCTCTTCAAAGGGGTAGTTTTTTTGACCCCAGATCTACCCTTCCAAAAGGGTCGTTTCAGCTCCTCTGGTGATTACTCTTCAAAGGGGTAGATTTGACCCCTTTGGGAGGGTCGTTTTAGCCTATTAGAGGGTCACAAGGTTACCCTTAGAAAGAGTTGTTTTTACTCTTCAAAGGGGCGAAAATTACCCTGTGGAAGAGTAGTTTCAATCCATTCAAAAGGTTGTTTCGGCTCCTATTTGGGGTCATTTTTACTTTTCAACACGGGGTAGCTTTTGTGCAAGGGGTAGTTTTTACTCCTTCAAAGGGTAATTATGCCCTTTGAAAGAGTAGTTTTAACTCTTAAAAAGTGTCGTTTTAGCTCTTCAAGAGCGTAATGGAATTCCTGTGAATGAGTGTTTCAAAACTTGCTTTTTATAAAATCAATTTATTGATTTAATAATGCAAATACACTGTTACCAATAATCTACTATACATTCGGGCAAATATAAGTACTGTATGTGCATGCAACATTTAACCACGTCCACGTTATATAAACTAAACTAATGTCCCAAGATTTTAAAAACTTGCATCACACTAATAGGCATTTTGGTGTGAAAATCTGCTCCAAAAGTTGCCTTTTCTACGAATAACATTGCATTGCTTTACAATTATATGGAAATAATAAGTTTAATTACTGGTCAGCGTACGCTATATGACTTTCGTCCAGATGGATGCATGTGCTTGCATGAAAACCAGCTGGACGGCTGCTTGTGAGATGGCGTTTACATTAAGCTATTCTGAGATGAGTGGTTCAATATCAGTATGCTTCAAAAACTTCATATTTTATGAAGCTAATTATCCAAAGTTGTATATTCATGCACCCCCCCCCCCCCTTCCAAAAAAGGTTAGGACCGTGCTCCCATAAAATACTGTATGAAGACCAAGCAGTTTCAGAATTAAATTTTTGTTATAAATGTAAACTAAAATGTGATTTTTTCCCTGCTGTTTGTGTGTATTTTCACGCAAATATGGATTCAATAACAATTATCTAACAGCAACCCATTTAACATGTCTAAGTATGCTTTTCTCCATCAGCAATATGTTCTTTGTTATATGAAACAGATATTAGGTGGACAAAGGACAAGGCGTGGGATTGTCACCGGTTTCTCTACCCAGGAGAGTGGACGGTGATCAATTGCACTGTCAACGTTGAAGAAAAGGTGATCCTGACTTTGTCGCAAAGGAAATCTTCTAAAAGGATCTCGCGGAACCTTACAGTTGATAATAAGAAAATAAAGTTGCTTTCCACGAATGTGTTTAATATAACAAACGTGACAAAGAAAAATGGTGGAATATACCACTGCACAGTTTGTGGTAACAAAAGTCCGCACACAATTATCCTGTCCATTTCAAATAACGGTAATCATACATATATGTATTGCTGATTCTGCCTCACCACAAATATGGACTAATTTATGGTTGGTGTGTGCGTAAGATTTTATTTAGGAGCTGAAGCAACGGACGACTAAACACAGCGAACGAATGAGTTTATTGCCCGACTTGTATTTGGATCATATAATCGATACTTTGCTCTCGCATAGCGCCGGTTATACTACACAACAACAAAACTACCACGATTAAATTCATCATTTGAAAATCGTTCCACCAGAATAAATTCAGTTAGTTTACACGGCTTTGCGACGACGTTTTCCAATTTTGCGTACTTGCAATTTTACTTTGTTTACAATTTAGCACATTTGAACTTATTAAAAATTTATTCGAGTTTCCTGCCTTGTAACTTATTTTAGTTTGAAGCTTTAAAGTTGGCAATACAATAATTAGAAAGCCCATCAAAATGTCTACAAACAGGTAACATTCTCGCCTTTTTATTTCAATTTGTATAAACATAGCGCTCAGTCGAAAGCTGGGTCAACTTTGGACTTTCAAATCACAGGGATCTTTGTATACGATCGATTCTCCACAGCGAGTAAATAGTAAATATCGTACAAACAAAAATAGCCTGAAGTGGTCTGTTCGTTACTTGAGTGCAAATTACGTTAGTATTACCCTATTTTATCGCTTCTTCCATATAGCACTCGCTGGCAAATATATTGTGACGATAAGCTCCGTTTTCTGTGCACGCAAAAAAAAATACGAAATTACGATATAATTATTGGAAAACTTATGACAATGAGCGTATTGCGTAAAGCACACGCCGATTTATTGATTTCGGAATTGATTGACATAACAAATCATTTATCACATGAAGTAATTAATAGTTAACGCAGAAAAGGGGGGGGGGTACTAAGCACGCCACAAGTGACATTTGGTAAAGAAGAGATACCCCACCACATCGTGAAAAGATTTCGCCAAATGAAGTTTAATCAAATGAAGTTTAAAATGAATTTGTAAAACTCCAAAGCAAGTGCTACACTTACAGATACAAAAAAACACTAAAAACAACGCGCGAAATATATCGATAAATAACCTCCAATGACGGATGTCCTTGCACGGCTGACCAAACAGGTCGTGCCCCTGCGTTGAACTGTCAAGAAGCCATCCAAGTATAGGGTTCTGTTTGCCTGGCCACTGCGTCAGTATCACTGAACGCCAAAAATGAGTTTGAAGAAAATTGCCATAACATAAATAATATGTCAAGAACCAGCAGATTATACCGCGATTGTTGTTATTCAAAGTAAGCAATGCTGCGTAAATGAAACACTTTGGTGCAGCAACGATCAATTCCAACAAGATCGTTGCCTAGGCAGGCCCAACACTTTGACGCTGGCTTGGACTCCGAATGTATTAAAAGCGTCGGATTTCCAACGACTTAATAGGCAATTTGAGCGTAAAAGAAACCGCTTACTGCGGCAAGGATCGCTGCCTCAATGCGAAAACCATGGCTTTTATACTTGGTAGGATGAAGACCGCGTTTTCGAGATATTAGGCTTAGATATTCATTAAATTGGTTTGCGTAGAAGACGGCACAACCGTCCTCTGTGCAAAAAAGAGGGCCATTAGCCACACCGCGTCCGGAAAGATAGGCCAGCAATCTCTGCACCGGGCATACGCCAGTGAAGGCTTATACTCACAGCAAATTGGTTGTAAGAGTGTTTAAAATCTGTAAATGTCTGCGTGAAGCCGAGTGTGTTGTCTGAATTATCAAACAACAGCGGAACAATCTGACATAATTGCAGGACGACCGATGACCAAGGACAACAGGTGATTTCTCCAACGCGTAAAAAGCCGAAACATACTGTTGTACACATTGCTGTAAACAAATACCTGTCATGATTACTCCCACAGATAGTAGGTGTCTGTTGCAAAACGGAATGCAGTATAGGAAGAGTTATGGGCATGCCAGTGTCTAAAAGAGACCCAAGCTTGCCATAGCCCTTCAACATTTCAATCACCCCAAAAAAACTTAGTTGGATCATACACCCCAGCAAGACGATGACTATAGCCAATTGAAGAAACATAAATTAAGTGCTTGCAGTGGAAGCTACGTAATTGCGCTGGAACATTTAAGCAATAAACAGATGTAAATTTGAGGTTAAAATGGACAAATGAATCGATGCGGAATGAAAAACAGTATTCGCAAACTGGCTATAGAGTTTCCAAGCTCTTTAGTAAGAATCACGTACTAGATTTATGATGGCTGCAAACTAGGCTAAATTAATTTGGATGCAATTGCTGCCAATTGTGTGGTAGTAACGGAATCGTGATGGCTGTCGGTGAACTTGTACACCTCTGCCTGAACTTGAAAACCTGTAAAAGAACGTAATTCGTTAATTATTCGCCCTTTTTCCTACAAAGGGTACACTTAACACAATCGGGTAATGCTCCAAAAAGTTATACTAAGTTATTTCTAATCATCCGCGCGGGCGCTCCATGAAATCACTCGGACCCAAATACACTCCCGTAGCCCAGACTACCGGCAACATCGGTATTTAAGTTTAAACGTAACGAATCATGCCATGCATCATAGAGAAAAATAAAACAGCGGCCATTAAAATCATTCTAAATTAATCGCTTTTGATGATTTATTCAAGCATGGCAAGGGATTTGACACCTTTCGTTAAATCAATATTAAGTCAACGTAAAAAGTCCCATCTTGCTTTCGTCTGTTATTTGTTAAGGTGTGCATTACTAAATGATTTCCAAATTTTTCAGTTTTAAAAACTTGCATAAGATATTGTTCACGACATTTTCTATAAGCATTCCCAGAATTTGAAACACAAAAAATATTTATAAACCAAGAAATTAAGAAAAATGTATATCTTCTAAGGGAAAAACCATGACTTTGCCCTACACAAAAAGGAGCATTTCATTGGCTTTTTTGAGCACCTGGTTGGGCTATAGAAAGGTCTAGCAAGGCGACCAGCCACTAAATCTTCAGAATTTTAACACTCACTATCTCAGTCAGGATTTTTTGGCGCAGAAGTAAGATTAGCTGCAAAAAATGAAATACGATTGTCGTGTCCTTATGCGTTGTTGTTGTGTGTTCATTCGTGTGAAAAACTATGCCTGCAAATTAGTACTAAACTGGACTATATATTATACAAATAATGAATATTTATGAGTGTAATGGTAAGAATATTATCATTAGGTGAAAAATTGATTTTTCCATTCAACGAGGTGATAGCCGAGTTGAATGGAACAATCAATCTTTCACCGAATGAAAATATTCTTACTATTGCATAAAGAAAAACATTCATTATTTGTTTAATACCAGACTATTGTTTTTCAAAACTAACTTATTCGACACTTAAAACAACACGCATTTGAGTCGTATTTTAGTATTTGGATTATTTTGCATTAATCTCAAGACCGAAACCAGCCTAAACTAAACTACGAAGAACGTACGAAGAGCTTTTTAGCGGATGGGAATTGTGAAAGTGCAATTGAAAAAACTATGGCACTCCTAGAAGTGCAATGAAAAGTTTTCCATTGCACTCATGGAAAATGGAACTTTTTATTTAATATCACGTGACGATAATCAACCAATTGAACGACCAGAAATTAATGAGGTATTATATAATGTACAATAGTCAGACAACTGTGAAACAGATATGGGTGTTGATAAGACGTCTTTTCACACGAATTAAAAGTCTGTTTACTATAGGATGATACGGTAACATATATACGTACACGTAAGTGAATAAACTTAAAAGAAACCGGCTATTAAAAAACATGCAGAGGTATTCACAACTATCTTCCCGGAAATGGAGAGGAAAGCCAAATGTAAAAACACCACACAAAATAGAGGCCATTGCTGAATCCTATCCACATAATAAGGGACGCGATTTTTCAATTTGTACTGGAGTTGGTAGGGCGTGATTTGGCAGCAGTGGAGGTTGATTTTGTGGTAGACTTTTGAGGACGAAAATTATACGGCAATACATGGAGATCAGCACCACATTTGAAACACTGCAGCCCAAGCAGTCAGTCCTTCGATAAAATTTGCGACAAAACGCCTTGCAAACTAAGGATCACCAATTTGACAAATTGTGGCGCATAGGCGTTTGCATTTGGGCCTTAGAAAAATGCAAATTATTGAAGTTTTGAACAAGGACCAGAGTTCCCAATGCGTGAACCACCAAAGAATTTCAAAGGTATTAGATTGGCGCAAAAACCGAAATTTCGAGTTGTCAAAAACACCAATACGCCCCTCCTGCAGTCAAATTACGCACAACTTCACTATATTTCATTAGCGCTTGCGCATCTATTGGAAATTTGGCGGTATTGACTCCGACTGAAATTTAAAAAGCCGAACACTGTGAGTCAGTTTTCGGAGTAGCTTTCGGTTTGTTTGATGGTTCAATATACAAAGTGGGTAAAGACGAACCATGTGATAAGCTAACGGAGAAAAGATACCCGGTATCACCTGACCCTGAGCTCAATAAAATACCAAAATCGATAAATTAGGTGAACCAAAATTTTCTTTTTAATTTGGGGCTCACGATAGCATCAATCGGTACATCGACCGAATGGAACGTGGGCAAAGCTAAGGATGGAGATACTTGACATGTATAGTCGCGCCAATAACATGAGTTAATGCTGAAGCTACTGGCGCAAATTGGTAGCTACCGGACTCATCCACAGGCATTTCTACCAAATCCTTCGTTGCCGTTGATGCTGTTGCAAGACTTGATCATGAAGGTAGCTGATTGGAATTGCCAACTCAATTGATGGATGAAAGCCTGTAAAACGGCGGAGACAATTCGCTCGTTTTAGCATACATGTGAAAATGCGTGTTTTGTTGACATATTCCGCTAGAAGTTGAGTTTAAACAACCGTGTTTACATCAGCTCACAAGGCGCGTGCCCAGCGGTATTAGCCATGAGCAGCAGCCCAATTTTTGATTGCGAAAAGAAAATTCAGAAAAACTGAGCGAAGCGAACTTATAACTCCGCCACGCCACAAGGGCAGGCTGAATAAAAACTAAAAATGCAAGCGTTTGAAGTACGGTACCTGTTATAGAAGATATTGTGAGTTAATGTCCTCAACCACAGTACACAATAATTATACACAGATTTTGGGCATATACTCGTTGAAAAGCTGGATCTTGCGGAAAGTCGATAAGGACATATACTGATTAGCAGCTGGGTCCAAACCTGCCCAAGTCACATACTTTTACCGCGCGGATTTAAAGCTGGATCCTGAGCCGACTAGAACATATACTCCCTTTTGAAGCTGGGTCCTAGCCTGGACTGTAGGACATATACTCTGAGCTGGACCCTGGAAACTAATGATGATCGGTCTTGCTCAGTACATATACTCATATGCAGAAATAAAAGTGATTTTGTGAATAGGACGTGGCTTTAAGCCAAATTTCGTAAAGAAAACGTGAGGTCTATGGTAAATTTGCGACCTCATACCAGAGCAATTGCCTCGAACACTTCATTCTTTATTTCATTTGTTACAAGAATTAACATTGGTATTTGAGCGGTTATCCTGCTCATGTTTGCAGCCGTTTATTTGTTATGTTTATGTAACTTTGATGTCATAAAGTTAGACATCAGGCAACTGTTTCGATGATTCAGGTATAACTGCGGAGCGGGATTGTACCAGGAGGCAAGTTTAGACTTTCACTTTCTTCCATGCTGCAACTGACGAGGAAGCACATGCATCAATCATAACACTGGCCGTAGGTAATTCCGAATACCATCTCTTTGTCTCGCTGGAAGCTTGGAGCAAGAGGTGGTTGGTGAGTGACTGTTTTAATCGGTCTTCACTCGTCAGAATCCAAGTGAGAATGATAGGCATTGGTTTGTCACGATATCATTTAGACTATAATAACCTTCAAGTCTAGTGCGTTAGGTATCGTCCATTAACAATAATTTGTACTCGTAAAAATTACCATTAAAAATATAGATAAGTTTAGTTTCATCTAGATATCATTGTATGGTGATTCAGAACGATTGTATTTTCATCGCTACAGCATAAACTAAAACAAAAATATGCGAATGCAACAAATCGTATCCCAGTTAAATTTATAACGAAAATAGACAAGGAGGACGAGTATAAAACACATAATGAACGTTAAACTGAATGAATTATCATAGTTTATTAATTTTACTGTTTGTTTTAGTATTTGACTTTGCCTTCATCCTCTGTTAATTTCAAAAGTTGAAATAGTTTTTCTCGGCAATTTAAAATCCTTAAAATGCGAAGCTATTTCAACTTTCAAATTTCCCGTTCAGAATTGATTCATCCTGCTCGGATATCGACCAATCAAATTGCGTGTTTTACTGTAGCTATTTTATAATTGCGTGTTTCACTATTACATATTTGTATCCTTAATTGAATTTTATATTTCCAAAGCAGACAACCGCTTTTGAATTAGCTAATTATGAATAAACACGTACTTTCTTTTTCAAAACCACGGTTAGCCGCAAATAATATACAGGTATAGTCGAGGCACATTAATGTTGAATGAAAGTTCCTTGGATTGAAATTTATTGAGCTTTCGACTCAGCACTTCGAGCCTTCTTCAGAATATAGGTTATTTTATTATTTTACATACGTTTTTACGTTTCGCGCTATTGTCTAAGACTATGTATACGTTAAGATCGTCTGATTGGTTCCTTGGAGGTTAATACAGTATTCATTGGTGGCTGAAGAATGCATTGTTACCTAAATGTTACCTAAATGTTACCTAAACGTTACTCAGAATGCACTTAAAGCCTATAAGTTTTATTTGAGTTTTATTAAGGTCTACCGAATTGTAACTTAACTGCATTTAGCTAAAGCCTGAATATTCCCCAAAATGCACTTAAAGCCATATAAGTTTTATATAGTCTACATTTAGGATGACCGAATTGGAATTTAATTGCAACTTAAATATACCCAAATGTTGCAATAAATTCACTTAGCTATATATCTAAATGTGGTACGATTTTCGTAATGAATTATATAAATAATTGAACAATTGTGAAAACATGTTTTAAACTAAAGTATTAAACTCAGTGCAAAACTAAAAAAGTCAAAAAGCTCGATCATGGCTTCATGGCTTCGCTCGACAGCGCAAAAAACCTGGTACTGACTGATACAGTCAATAGGAAAATATTGTCCTGTACCGACAGTACTAGTTTTAAAACTTCAGTGTGATTTTAATTTTCAAACGTTTTTGAGACATTTAAAAGGGCTAATAATATACAAGGAAATGTTTCTGGGCTGTGATTGGTTGATTCGAGTGCAGTTAATCCCAAACATCACCCAGAACAGTGCAAAAATCTGTAACACAGTGCAAAAATCTGTAACAACAGTGCAAAAATCTGTAACAACAGTGCAAAAATCTGTAACAACAGTGCAAAAATCGGTAATAAGCTCTTTGAGCGATGGGATTTACTCGCTGAAAAACCAAAAATATGGCGGCCGAATTTTCACGTTTGCTTAAAGACTTCGTCGAAATTTCAACACAACTTGGGATTCTTCTCTGACAATTATGATCACAAAACAAACTCTAAAGTATGCTGGAACTTTGTACATAAAACTTTTAGCCATGGCTTTTGTAAACATGAATTTTTTAAGCGAAGAAATTCGAGAATGAGTGCACTTGCATAATGCGAAGTTGTAAGTACAAAATGCTTGTTTGGACATTTCCTTTTTATATTATTAATAAGTAATAGTATAATTTCTCGTGCAATTACGGAAAACAAGCACTCGTGAGTTTTTAAAAACCGCAAATAGCACTCGTCCTTCGGACTCGTGCTATTTTGCAGTTTTTAAAAACTCACTCGTGCTTGTTTATCCGTAATTGCACTCGAAATTATACTATTACCTATACTAAAAAATGTGCAATGGTACTTTTAAAGTGCTTACAGGTAAAAAAACTCTTGATTTTTGTTTAATACACTTTTTTTTTCAAGACAGTCAAAACTGAGTTATATATAAATTTTGTTTAATACACTTGTTTTTTTTTCAAGACAGTCAAAACTGAGTTATATATAAATTTATGTCACAGTTTCGTTCCAGCTAAATTTTAGTAATATATTTAATATCCACATTCAAGGAAATAAATATTTTAAAATTGAAATCACGTTTAATATGAAATATATAGTATCATTAATCGAGATTGTCGTAACCTTTGAATATAAATTCCTTCCATAATAAAATTGATAATCTTATACTTTGTATCTTAATATCGTAGCAAATCCAGTATACAACAATGCATAGATTGGAAAGTTATTTAAGAAACTTTAATTCAGCAACCTTATCAACATCTATTATAGGGAGAGGTTTTGAGGTACCTGTGGTAACGAAAGAGCCCAACGAAACGCTGTATGATTTTAAAGGCCAAGTTAAACTAACCTGCAAAGCAGGCGGACTTTATGCTGTAAAATGGTACAAACTTAGTTCAGCAGGAATTTGGGAAGTACAGAAAGCATACTACAATACAATCAGAATTTCAAATCTTCAGAAGAACGAAAAGTACAGGTGTGAAATAATACGCATTCCTCTCAACTATCGCAGCTATAAGTTGGTGAATATTCAAGTTAAAGGTAATGGATAATTCAATATGCATATGTTAAATGTATTCCTGCGTATTATAAGTGAAGATCTGGGAACAGTAGATACCAATAAATGGCGAGACTAATAAGCCGTAACCACACCCTTTATAGTTTCTATTTCTTGACATTGATATTAATGTGCGTGCAACATTCTCAAATTCTCCCTCCCCCAGTAAATCGAGCTTTATTACAAGTACGCATACCATCCATTATATCGACCACTAGCTTCATAAAGAAATGGTATAGAAAAATTTATCACGTAAGGAGCAAGGTTATGTCAGTTTTATTGCTCAAGGGATGATGTCCTATTTTGTCACGAGTGAGTGCGGAAAAGCAAAATAACCTGGGATGCAGGCTTCAATGATCGTTGCTTTCCAGAATTGCTGTTGCCATCACTAATCACGCGTTCAAACCTGAGTATCTGATAAAACGTAGATTTTCCGTTTGAAAATTGAAAAACTCACTGTTTTTCACGGTGCCAGTAAATAATTGACAAATATTTTCCACTTTATGTGGAATTTTTGTTATGTTAAAATTTTTCACCTTCTTGGATAACACAGATGGAAAAACGACCTAGTATGCAATGTTAAAATTTTGTGCTCCGGACACTCTATCTTTTTTTGTGCATCAGTGGCGTTTTGAGCTCGTTAAGAATTGTACGCTAATATCATTAGAATTTGCAAGTTGTAAAATGCTGCCAACAACACCAACATAACTTCATGCGTCCTCTGGTCCTCAGGCCTCTTAGATTGGTATTTCAAACCCACTGCAATTAAAGCATAAAGTATTAACTGGTATCTGAAAAATCAGGGTCGTGCTGACTAATATAATAAGCCCTCCTCAACAATTTGGAGCCGTACAGTATGTAAGTAATGGCCCCTGTTACACAATAGGATGTTGTTTACACTATGCCACTGTAACCGGTACGTGCTGCGGAGCGAAAATCACCCCGCTTCAGTTGTTGGTGATGTACGAAAAGCAATCCGGTATGTGTCGTACCAGGAAGCAGCCAATCCGGTACGCTCTGGTGCAACATTTGTGAAAAATTCTTGGAGAACATCAGGATTTTTAGCATGCCAATTGGAAAAAGGGCAGGCGCCAAAGTGCACTTAAAGTTTGCGAGGGGCCACCTTGGTTAGCACCAAGCAAAAAAATTTCTGAAATTTAGAGCCTCTAGTTTATTTTGATGTAACTTGCTTTGTTGTACAGATATTCACCTACAGTATGTTTGATAAGCAAATTGACATCACTATAATGTCACAAGGAATAATATGTAACTGCAAACTAATATTGCAGGATGCCAATCAATTTAATTTATCGAAATATAACAAAGCAGTGTTTCCAGTACGTTCACGCATACATACTTACACTTGTCTGTGTCCATTATATAATGTGACATCCAAGTGATGTCAATTTGCATATCAAACATTGCACAACACCTGCATGTTAGATACAAGTTGAGACAGTTCTAAAAAATGCTTTCTTAGATCATTTGGAATGTTCTTGTGTTGGTATAATAAAAATGTGGTGCAAAATTTTGATGCAAAGGACCCGGATTCATGGGGCAACTCGCCTTATTGGAGTGAGCAGTTAGCTTAAAATACTTATTTTCAAGATCTTCCTGTTTTTAGTGTCAAAGAACCGGGTTATGAGAGTTTGGGAAAACGTTTTATTTGGTCATTTATAATGCTTTGTGTGTGGCCATAATAAAATTGTCATGCGGAATTTCGATGTATAAGGCCTACGATATTAGTCCAGATGTTAGTGGTCGACGTCAGTCGTGCGTGTGTATACCATAGATATCTCATATACACGAGATAGTGCATCTGTATATCAAAAGTGAAGCTAAAAATCTCAGCGGTATCCCCTCATAACAATATGTGGCGGCCATATTGGTCGTTCTCACTCATCAAAAAAATGCTACAGAAAACACTATACTTTTCTGCATTTGTGTATTAAATACTTTTTAGCTGCATAAAAGAGGACTTATTGTCAACTTTGTCCATTTTCGCAATACAAAATACACAAATTGTCAACTCCGTGTCAACTCAGTGGGAACAACAAGCGCCTGCAGTCCGGCTCCAATTTTCGCCTGCCAACAGTGTGGGATGCACCATCTAGTGTATCTGTCTAAGATATCTATAGTGTATACCCTAACGCTGTCCACGATGAATAAAAAGCCATAATTAACTCTGATTATTACGGAAAAAAAATGAACGCCACTGGCTGCTTAAAATTCTGAAATGACCGTGATTTGGTTTTCACTGAGATGACCTCACCCGTTCATATGTCCCCTTAATTATCAGATACTCGAGCAATGAAAAGCCGAGTGAACTCTATTATATAATAAAAATCTCTATTACAAGGTGCATAGTTTTCACTTTCAAAAGAAGTGTTTTATGTTAAAACAAAATCTGCCTAAATTTTTGAATCACTCCTTAGGTGAGGCCATTTAATATGGTCGGCTTCTGTCAAAATATGACATATTTCTGGCTTCAATTTCTTTTTTGGGTTTACATTACCATGAGTTATCGCCAGTCCTAACACATACATTTATCAATGCCATTACCACTTATAAAGTAAAGTCGCCTACCTACAAAAGGTTAAAGTAATATAATAACGTTACTTTGATGAAATTTTCCTATTGTTAAGATATTGTGCTCAGCTTGTAAGATTTCATACGGCTGTTTGTTCTTTACTGTTGTTTACAAAGTGAATATGTTAAAAAATGTATTTATCGAAAAAAAAGTTTCTTCATAGGCTGTGCTTGTATATTAAAATTTTACCGTTTGCTGTGTGGCAAAAACCTAATACTGATATGAAATTCTACTACAGCTCCACAAACACCTAAAATTGAAATGGCGAGCGAACGAAATAATTTCCATCCTATGGCAGGTCAGAATTTTTCACTATCGTACACAGTTACATCTTATCCAGATTCTGACATCAAATGGTGGAGATCGCGAGATGGAATGGAATATGTGCACATAGCTTCGTGTTCTCCGAAAGAAGTTGGTTGTGAAAAAAGCAAAGAGATTAATGATCCCACCCCAGATATCACAAACTCAAGTTTTGAAATCAAGAACCTTGAGTTTCCACAGGATAGTGGTTATTACTACAAATGCAATGCAAGTAACGACCGTGGCAATGACTCAAAAGGCTTTCATTTTCAAGTTTACGGTAATGTAAAATGATTGTGTCATATTTAACAATTGAGGGTTTTCTCATAGTTAGTATTTCAACATTTAACAAAACCAAATACATATTTCTGTCTTAATATTCATTTCTCTCTCAGGTGTCCTATCTTGCGTAATGCGCAAAGATCTCCAATCTGCAAAAAAATCTAGGGACCTTCTTCCGACTGTAACTATATTGGAAAGCATTTCTTTTTCCCCAACATAAGAATTATCGTGAGCAATAAAAATATAAAATGATAAGAATATAATTTGAAATGGAATAAATTGTCTAATATACGAAAATTATATAATTCGCGAATGATTATTTCATTACTTTGCACCTAAAATGCAAGATTCTTTGAACGTAACCACATGCTACTAGGAAACTCCGGTTCCTTCTCTAACGGCTAGTTTGTTTGAAAATCTTAATTGTTCAAGCGTACATTCCCGGCATAAATTATTAATTTCACCCATGTGAAATGATGTGTTAATAAGTGTTATTATTATATACACAAGCGCTGGATATGAGCTAATGGGCAATCTGATTGGCTCTCTACTAGACAGATAATAGCTCATATCTGTCTAGTAGAGAAACGTAAACAAAATGGCTGAAAGATTTGGGGAGTTAAGCGATACTGAAATAAAAGTTTTACTTGATAAAAGTACGCCAAAGTGCACTGAAAGAGCGACAAAATTTGGAATAAAAGTATTCGACGGTAAGTTAAAACTAAGTTTATAAAATATACGGGCTTTTTTATGTTTTTCTGTACTTAAAACGTACAAAAAACCACGATACAACATTTGTAAACAAAAGGCATTTAATTAAATTTTCGGATTTCTTTTGCTCTATTTCCAGAATGGTTCACAAGCTCAAAAAAATTTGACAAATACATAACAGAGATGTCACAAGCAGAACTGAACAATTGCTTAAAGCAGTTTTACACGTCTGCCAGGCAGAAAGACGGTTCGTACTACAAAAAAACAACGATGAAAGCTATTAGGGCTGCCATCGAAAGGTTTTTAAAGAAAAAGTGTAAAAAAGGGTTTAGCATAGTTGGTGACCCTACCTTTGCTGAAGCAAATGCAGTTCTTGATGCCTTTGTCAAAGACTTGAGAAAGTCAGGCAAAATAGCTGGCACAGTGCACAAAAAACCAATTTCAAAAGAAGAAATTAAGCAGCTTTTCCGTGCCGGTGAATTAGGTCCCGCAGACACCTTAGACCCGGCACAACTGTTTCGCACAGTTTGGTTTTACTTAAGTTTTTACTTCGGCAAGAGAGGCAGAGAAAACCAACGGCTACTGAAACCAAACATGCTTGTCTTGAGGTCCACACCGGAGGGGAAGGACTTTTTTGAGTTAAATCGCGAAGTTGCTGGCTCTGTTTTGGCAACAAAAAATCACCAAGGTGGTCTCTACGATCCCGAAGACGAATCCGATGGCAAAATCTATAGTATACCAGATTCTCCCACTTGTCCTGTCCAAACAATCAAGAATTATTTAAAGCATCTTAACCCAACATGTGATAGCTTGTTTCAGCGCCCAAAAGATGCGAATGCCAACAAATTTGATGTCAACAACTTGATCTGGTACGCAAATTCCCCTGTCGGTGAGAGGACTCTCGGTAATTTGCTTCGGGTGATGACCAAAAGAGCAGGTATCGAACCACCCTTAACTAACCACTCCATTAGGGCCACGTCCGTAACGGTTTTAGCAAATGCAAACGTCGAGACCCGTCTAATCAAGTCAATCACTGGCCACAAATCCGACACATCGATCGAGTCGTACAGCAGCCGGCCATCCTCGAGTCAACAAGAAGTTATGTCTTCGATTTTGAGTAACTACCTCAGCCAGAACGAATCAGTAGCTGCTTCAACAACATTTGAGGACAAAGAGAATCAGATTCAACCAGAATCTCGTACTCCTGCTTCATCCGCCAAACACGACCATCAAATTACCGTTGTTAACAAACAGCAACAAGCGATCCAACTCAATCAAGCGAAGAGCTTTACGGCGTTAAGTCCGGTGTTTCAAATTCAAAACTGTACAGTTAACATTTATAACTGAACTTCATGGATTTCATTCTTTTAATCGGTCGCAAAGACGTTTTAACTGTTAAAAATTGTTCAATAATGTTGATTTCAAAGCGATCGAACTTTGCATGCCGTGCCTGATTAAGAATTCAGTTAATTGCCCATGACGGAAGTAAAAAGATTAAATTATTTAATGAAAGTGTATTCAGTTATTAATAAATTACGAATAAATTTGAAAGATGTTTTTATCCAGCGCTTGTGTATATAATAAAACAGTTATTCTGCTCACTCTCGTCGTATATGACTGATAGCTGACTCGGCGCTACGCGCCTCGTCAGCTATCAGCGCATATACGACTCGAGTTCGCAGAATAACTGTTAAATATATGATCTTCGTTCGCTGTTCAAAATCCGCGCACGCGATTGGTCAAAATCGATCACGTGTATTTTGGTTACCTGGCAACAACGAGTCGTTTGAGTGCGTTATCACAATAATGCACGAAAAGTGTGCAGTATTGAAAACAGCCAGGAGTAAAACGTCAAAAAAACTGTATTTACAAGTAGATAAAGCTAACAAGTTGATGAAAATATCGATGAATTCTACTATAAAGACCAAAAAGGAAAACAATCTCGAGAATTTCTGTCGTCAGAGGTAATTAAACTTAGTAAACACCAATTATCCTCATTTTTTCGTCTGTGAACTCTCGCATGAAAGCTCATTTAACAGACTTTTTTTTGACGTATCGTTGTGTTTATTTGCTTGACTCAGCTTGTAAAGGTTGTTCGCTACAATTCTTCAAATTTGTTGTACTTTTTTCACGTATAATGTTTTTAAAATCGGATTTGCTTTATTTTGTTTTGGTAGCGAAAGCGTACGGCTTTTGCTTGCGAGCACGGCCAGTGAACTCAGATCATATATTAAATGTGTTAGAGACTGTTAAGTTCGTGTTTTGTTTACAAATACTCGCACTTGCTGAATGTACAATGAACTCAAAATTTTGTATACTGCACTCGGCCCCGGCAGCCTCGTGCAGTATACAAAATTTTTCGTTCATTGTAGCTACATTCAGCTTGTGCATGTATTTGTAAACAAAACACTCACAACAGTCTCTAACCCTTAAATAATGCCTAGTAATATGAATGATTTGTTTGGGCGCATATTGCTTCTCTTTCAGTGAGACCTGAAATTAGAATGGAAAAGACTTACAATCATCAGGAAGGGATGATTATAAACTGTACTTTGAAGACCTCAGAAATTAATCCAAAAGAAGTTAGCTACACGTGGTTTACTTGCGAATCTACTGGAACCTGTGATCATGATTCTTCAACTATTATAAGAAAGTCACCTTCTTTGCAGCTACCGAGCCAAAAAAAGCATACCAAGAAATACTTATGCAGAGCCGAAAATGATGCAGGCAGTGACAATGAAACTATTGAAGTAATTAAAGCACAAGTCGTCAGTAAGTGCACAGATTTAAAAAAATTGTTATATTAGCTTACCCTGCATTTGTGAAACAAAACGCAAAACTAGGTTTTAATAATTAAATGTGGTTAGAATGGTTCATTTGCTGCTAAAATGTCATGCTCTAGCTACCATAGCGTGTATATTTGATTTGGCAATATTATAATTATTTATTTCATCGTTTATTCGTAGGCAGAGAAATTTCTACAGATCAGAAAAATCTCTTGATTTTCATTGTTGTTCCAATTGTAATTTTATCGGTGATCATTTTGGCTGTGTCTTGCGTTGTGTTGTGCAAAAGGAAGAAACTCTATGGCGGGTTTTATCTTTTTTCGTATCCTCCTTTACCTGACTACATGAAAACGCTTGATATGAATGGAAATATCCAAGATCAGGTCCAAAAGTTGCCGTTCTTACCTGAATGGGAATTTCCAAGAGATAGAATAACGTTTGGTAACTAGTAACCAATAAATTTTTTATTTAACGACACAATATAATAGCAACTAAAAATTATCAAAGTCAATCTGCGGATAAGTCTTACAATATCAACAATTAATATCGAGCAATCAATTTAGATTGTGGAGCACAAAGGATTAAACAATGTCGAACACTTGCTATTGTCCACTGCTACTGTAGTTTGTGTACATTAAACATTGTACGGGCTGAAAACATTGCTCAATGCAATCCTTGTACGGACTGAAAACATTGTTCAATACGTGTGTGCTATAAGTTCTATTAAAAGTAGACTGTAATTTCTGTTTTCCTACGAAGAGATCATGGTTGGAGCAAAATTAAAGAACTTTTTCTATTCTCGAACTAAAGGTCCCAGTGTAAGTAGTGCAGTAAGTAGTACACGGTTCACTACATGAAATGAAAGTGGAAAGTGGAATCGACATTTCGACCAAAAGGCCCAAAGTAGCGTAACGTGCACGAAATACAAAATGGAGTATTAGAACCTTTATTAACACTTATTGACGGAGACCGAGAGAAACAGTACGTTTTGTCGACCCGAGACTGCCGATGTTCCCGATGCGAAGCCGAGGGAAACATTGACAGTCGAGGGTACACAAAACATACTGCTTTCCCGAGGTCTCAGTCAATAAGTATTTTGTTATATAGTAGATGTGTTAAAGTGTGTTAAACAGCAAACTCTGAACGAACTTTAGAGCTTTACGATTGACGCGTATGCGCTCTTCACTCATTTTAATGTTGACTGGTCAAAAAATGTTTTAATGTTGACCGGTTGCCCTGTCGCCATAGCAATTGATCAAACATGACGTAGTTGCTCCTTAGCAACCACATTAGCAACAGCAAAAATGTGTATGAAGGTTTTCCTCACAGTTCGACGTCGTTTTGCCTGTTTTGTGGATAAAATAGTGCCTTTTCCGTTATTTTTATTACTTCAGACAGTTCGGAATATTTAAATATTTTTACGGGCCAAAACAGTTTAAAAAGTTGATAAATCTGCTTAAAACGGCCTATGTTTGTTTCGGAGATCGTGAATGAGTGAACATGCCTCCCCCAAACAACGCGTTCCCCATTTATGCCCTCGATCCCCCTCTAGTGTTGTTTAATATCTCTATGCTTTGCGATACATTAGAAAACTACAGGTGGCCCCAATATAACCTTAATGAGCATAAACTACTTTTAGTCAGTGAGCTGGGCTCTGGACAGTTTGGCATTGTCTGGTTAGCAGAGGCAGTTGGAATATCAGCATTCAATCCGAGAGATATTCTACGAAAAAGAGAAGGAGGGCGGAGGTTTTCATTATTTCCTCGCACAGCGAAAAGAAACAGTTATGTGTATTGCAAGCAAGTCACTAATGTTGCTGTAAAGAAGCTTAAAGGTTTCCCTATTCACAAATTATTCAATTGACGTCAATCATTTTTCAATGATTTAAAACAACTTTGAATTATAGTTCACTTGTCTAATTTATACAAAATGTGAGAATCAATTAAAATTCCAGGGCATGCAGCAAAATGATATTGATCAAGATGGAAACAAACTGGAAAATACGCGCTCGTATTTTTGCCATCATGTGCGCAATTAATTCCGCTTTGGAATAGCCTTAATGATGATTAACGGTCGCAGACGAGGTTGATTCTCTAGGAACGTGATTCCCCTCATCAACTATTGCAATGGTGTTGCCTCCCTTGCTCTATTATTATATTCATGTAGAAGATGTAGCACTCTTCGGTCACCGCTCCGCATATAATTATAAGGGCAAGAACAACGATTAAGTAAATTTGTGCTTGTAAATATGGGCGATGCTATCACCTGCCAAAAATGGCCAAAACACGAGAATCTGACAAGTCGCGAAATTTAGACGCTGGCTAAACGACAATTTTTTAACTTCCAAATATTTTTCCCTAAAAAAAATCCGTCCCCTCTAAAGTGTTTTACAGAGTGTCCCAATAAAACCAAAACCTTTAAAACTAATTGAGCATAATTATTCTTTACAAATTTATTCTTTATTTTTTGATAAAGGTATATTTAATTATGCGTCAATTGTTCCGGCCTTGGATGGAGCCTGCATGATCTAATAAATAGTGTTTGCATGGCGTATTTTGATAACGACAAATTTAATGACAAGCGATTCCTTTCGCTTTTCAGAAAACTTTGAGCAAAGCCATGTGGTTGATTTACAATCTGAGTTGAAGGTTTTAATTCACGTTGGGAGAAACGAAAACATTGTGAATATACTTGGCGCCTGCACAAAAGGTTTGTGTATCCGCTACTTAAGCTTCTATTTTAATGATAACGATAGAGATATTAACGATTATGCTACGCGATCACAATTCCGTGTGTAATATGAAGTACGGCACTCTACAAGGATCAATCAGGAATTCAATTTTTGAGCTTTCACGATAATGATTATAACAATTGAAGTCAGTGGAAGACATGATCACACATGCTGTCAGGCGTGCGAAACATGAAGCAACATTGTTTTTTTTATCTGACCGCAAAAAAATCTCTGAAAAATCAGCAGGTTATTTCTATACTTGAGCGAATTTTACGCATTACGAAATTGAATTCTGCTGCAAATTTTCAATCTGCTTATGACGGTTCTTTTTGTCGCGTTCAAATGAACCTGAAACAACTTTTTGTAACACCCACCCACTTATTAGGCTTCTAGCATAATCTTTGAGCATTACTGCTATACATTATCGCTAATTTCTTTTTTGTAGGAAAGAACTCAGAACTTTGGGTAATAATGGAATATTGCCCAAATGGAAATCTTCGAGAATTTTTACAAAATAATCGCAGCCGACTCAACTTGGCAAATGACTCTTTGAGTTCAGATCTTTCGAAAGAGTTCGGTCAAAAAAATCTGATATACCTTGCTTGGCAAATTGCAAAAGGAATGGAATTTTTGATTTCTAGAAAGGTAATTTTGATCTATCAAAACAAACGAAGAATGAAAAATCAGAAAACAATTGATTAATGCAACTATACAATACAGAACACATCTAGGACCTTCAACTAATTAGGACGTTTTGTAATTGACCGATTCCTACATTCGAATATTGATGGCGGACGACTCCTGCATGTTGCGTGTTAGAAATGAACGGGTTTGCCAAAGTTGTTTAATGAAATGGCATTAAAAATTATTTGCTGCAAGAACTGTTTATGGAAAAAGTACATAAAAACTTAATGGTAAAGATTTATACGCAAAACGTAGGTGGAACAAAAATTTTAATTGCTGACGACTACAGGAGTATCCATGTTCACTTATTGTGTAATGACAAATGTTTTTTGAGTCAAACGCTAATTCATATACTCTATAGGGTGTATAAAAAAGGCAATTGTACTTTAAGGTGTCCCCCGGCGCTCAATAATCAATATACAGAAATAATTCTTTCGCAGTTTTGCAGGCATTTAGCTTTTCAATGACTATTTTTGTGAAATTTGAAGAAAAATTGAGCACATACGAACCAGATTAAAATGTTTGGTCGAAATAGCGTTTTTTTCCGTTAGAACTTTATCGAAAATTGTGTTTGAAAATATGTCGAAAATATGTTTGAAATTCAATCCCATTTGGGAAATAAAATTGAAAAATTTTACCTTATGTAGCTAAGTAAATTTAATGTATCTAATTAGCGGCGTTAATAGTTTCTCGTGACAGATAAATGATTAATGAATTTTAATTTTGTTCAGGGTAGAAAAAATGCAGTTTCAAAGGGTTATTTTCATTTGATTCGCCGTTGTTCAAATCTTCTTTAAATTTCACAGAAAATGCATGGTGAGAATCTTAAGCTAAAAGCTCGGTCTATCCGATTGTGAAATAATGTTTTCTTCAGTCTAAATAACTAATGCGATAGAGCACTTTATTAAATTTGGATTACCTAATTTAGATAGACCCTGTATATTAATTACTACAGGAAACAGTTGATTGAGTGCACATATAATTGTGTCAAAACGTGTGCAAGCTTTTAACCAATCTCGTAGAACCTGCGATGTTCCTTGCAGATAATACATCGAGATTTGGCTGCAAGAAACGTTCTTCTCGGAAATGAGTTCGTTGCAAAAGTTGGAGACTTTGGATTGGCCAGAGATATCTACAAATACAAAGAATACGTCAAAAAATCTTCGGTAAGTTTTTCTCCTTTATTTTGGACTGCATAAATATATTCGGCCTGAGAATATTCAAAGAAGGCCTCATCAGGATATACAAGGTGTCCATACCAGTCACTTAATATTAGGCAACATTTCAGGTCCATGCGATTTAAATTTGTACTTCGCGCTGCATCCAGTTTGATCCATGTAAGGTCTGGACGCAAAAGTGGCACTAAGAAATGACTAAAATAATGTTTGTGGTGTTAATCCTAGTCTTTATCAGAACAAGTTGGAAAATAGTCTTTGTCAAGATTAAAATTTAAATCAAGACGCCCAGCTGGCGTAAATACGGGTCACAAATGAGGCTTGTATATTTGAGCCCATGCGGGGCTCTAATATTTGTTAGGATGAAGCCAATTGCAACTAACTTGTGCGAGGGCAGTGTACGTTAAATATGTGAAATGATACGAAAATCTGCATACCAAAGTTTTTATAGAACGCTCTAATTGCGTCACGAGAAAGAGTCCGTCAGAAGAAAGAATGAAGATGGTGACGAGCTAAACGTCAGAAGATCTTTGTAAATCGTTTTAATTTTCATTGGATTTTATTCAATTCTTGTACACAAAGCTATAATTAATTTTTTAATTGTTGAGCATCCATGGATTATTCTACTTCTGTTATAACTGTATAACGTTTAATGTTTCAAAAGTACAACAATCACTCAAAAGTAATTCATGCACTCAATTTAAACTTTTTTATAGCAATAACATAGGTGTTCTCTTTACTGAAGACCACAGTACATTTTACGCTTTTAAAACCTTGAGTCATTCAAGTGTACAACATTCACTCAATATATAGTAATCCATGCACTCATTTTAAACTTCCTTAATAGCAACAGCACTGTTGACGTTGTTGTCTTTATTGAACACGACAGTAGCATGCAGACACATGCAGTTAACAGCATGAAAATGATTTCGCCTTGGCAAAATTTTGCTTTCGAAATTTTGCTTTCGCTTTCGCAAACATTCTCGAGTACTGCACCCTCGACTACAAAGCAATAATATGCTTTATATTCCGAATCCACGAATGCGTAAAGTAATTCCTTTAAAATGAGGCATTTGTTTAAACACATTGAAAGCGCATAACCTTTTATTTTTTCTCATCAGCCGCTGCAATTAGTGTTCACGTGAGAAGCACAGCGATCTCGCCACATAATTCACCGTTGGAAATTGAGTTCAAACCGCCGTGTACAATGGCTCACAAAGCTTGTGCGCTTCAACCAAGAGCGCTACACCAACTTGTGACATCGAAAAAAACTAAAAAAACCCCCAAAGAAATGGGGGCGAATTGAACAGGCGGAGTAATAAACAACCTATACGGCAAGGTTTATCACTTATAAGTAAATTATATATCTGGGGCCGGTTGCATACGAACGGTGGATAGTCCTATCCACTGGATAGTGAATTTTTGGGCCGTCATGAAAATGCTTTCAAACTCAATAAAACTAAACACATTTTAGCTAATCGCTTCTGCGAATAGCTAATAGCTTATTGGTCACCCAACAGGCGTATCCCCTCCCCCCTTTCATCCGTTTAATTAACTCTCAGAACTTTTGTGGAACCAAGTAATTCCGATTAACATAATTATTTTGAAATCGTTGCTAAACCTACTAACCTGTAATATAGTGCATTTTAAATTATTAAAGCTATTTATCTATGCAAAATGCTCTAATACAGCACTCTGCTATGTCTATGACGACATAATAATAACTTAGCTTGTACATATATAGGACTTTGTTTAGATAAGAGTCAAAACTGTCATCATTTAAAATTTGTTGTGACGTAAATTTGAGTACATAACGTGGTATCAGGAGTGGAATAAAATTTATTGAAATGGAACAAAACCATCCAGGTGAACTCTCCTTAGAAGGAAAATTAGCAGAAAATTGGCAAATGTAGATTTAAAGCTTCAAACTTTTCCTCACTGAAAGTGAAATTAACGAGAAAAGCGAGAGAATTCAATGTGCTACACTTTACACGTAGCTGGCAAAAAAGCTCGTGCTGTATTTAACGACTTCAACTTGACAAGAAAGGCGATCAACACAAAATCAATATTGTAAATAAAAGACAAATTAATTTCTAAAGTACTGCGAACCATGGATTTAAGGAACACAGCTAAACATTGACTGACAGTCTAATACGTGACAGGAGTAATCAGAAGTGATGAACGGCGAGCAGGGTTGCTTCGTTAAGAGGACCTACCCTTACAAAGCCTATTACTTCGTTAATTAGCGTACACTCAACCATGGACTATTTGTGATAGTCCATTGTGGAGAAATACTGCAAAACAAAGCTTTAAAATAGCGTCAAAATGGAAGTACTACTTATATTCAGCTGCAACTAGAACATAGAGCGACGAATACCGGCATACGAGGCCCATTCATTTAATTTTCACAACTGTTCTGTGTCGATCGTTAACAACTGCATCATCAGTTGAGCATCACGGATTTACCGCTTTCCTATGTATTTTGAATTTATGGATTATAACATTTTGATTTCTTGTACATAATGTTCAAGACATCTTTTGAAATGAACTTTCAGTAAATTCTCGAGCAAGCGGTTTTTTGACAATTCATTTGAGTGTTGTTATCCAAAAATTAAGAACTTTTTTTTATCATGTGATGTCGTGTGATCTCGCGCGTGTGTAAATAATTTAATTGAATTTAACTTATCTGTGGCTTTCTTCCTCCAAATTAATGCAAAGATAGTTAGATACAGCTTAGAGTGCATACTTAAAACATTAGACAACTCAGGCTTTTCCTTCGTTGACTATTCGCTCATAGACAACTCAACCACGTTGTCTATAATTGTTAAATGTCGTGCGAGTGTAGCAAGTTTAAGAGAGTTGAAAGAATTTAACGATGACAATGTCAAGTCTATTCCTGCAATACAAAGACCTAAAGTCAATTATCCTAGGAAGTCTTTGAATACAAAGTCGTATTCAAAACAATTACGTATACAGTCAACTCAGCAATATCAGCAGTCGGTCTACAGCTACACACCAAGTAAGTAGCTACATAAAATTGGAGTAGAAGTGAATATTCTATGTATTTGAAGTTAAACTTAACATAAGGGCGCAGTGCAATGTTATGTCAACCAATGTTTACAATAGGATCGTTCAAAATAAAATCGCTCAAAATGCATGGCCCAAGATAACATCTCTCATGAACGATATCAATCAAAATGTCATTGCTCAAAAGAAGAACTTCCATTACATAGTTGCATCAAACGATAGCTTAGTAAGTCATTCGAAACAAAAAATCAAGCCAATTTTGGATATTTCAGATGAAGATGTTCTATCTCTTCTTGGCAGAAAAACCTGTTTGGAATTGGGATTAATTGAAAGAATTATGAATTTACATTAAAATGACTGTGGCAACGAAAGTGGTGCTGTTATTCTTAATCAATATTTGTTAATTCAATTGAAAAACATCACATTGAAATTGACTCCAACATAAAGCCAGTTGTTCATCCTCCAAGGAAGGTAACTTTTGCACGCGTATGAGAGTATTAAGGGAATTGCAGGGATCTGGGGGTGATTGAAAAGCCGTCCAAGCCAACCAGTAGTTGATTAACTGTATTCATACCGATCAAGTTAAGAATATGTATCGATCCACACGACCTAAATCGAGCAATGCGACGTGACCCATTGCTATCTGTTCAAGTATGTTGTATCGGGACTCCCAAATGCCCGCGTGTTTTGTATCCTTGATGCCAGTTCTGGTTTCTGGCAAATAGAGGCTGATGATAGAATTTCTAAATTGCACACTTTCAAGAGCCTATTTGAAAGAGACCGGTTTAAGCGACTGCCATTTTTAGTATTGCCTCCGCCCCAAAATTTTCTCAACAACTGATAACATTACTCCAAGCACTTCATGGGATGGAATGCATTGTAGATGCCCTTTTGGGATAAGGGGAGAAATCAGCCAACATAACCAACGGTTGATATCTGTCCTTGATCGCTGCAAGAGAAGAACTTGAAGCTAAATCGTGAGAAATGCAAGATCCCGGGAGCTCAGATAACATAATTATGTGAGTCACCTCCTTACATCTAGTGGCTTACAGCCTGACTCGAAAAGATATGTAATATAAAAGAGATTATGCGATTAAAGCAATTAGGTGATTTATGTGCACGGTCAGCATTTGACAATGTTTGTTCCAAATTTATCAGAGACTTTCAGATTCAGATTCAGATTCACCACTTTGAAGCCTCTTCGAAAGTAAGACACCGTGGCATTGGGAAGATTCACAGACGAAGAGCTTCCAGAACCTGAAGTTTCTAGCCGCTTCAGCACCAGTGTTGAGGTACTATGATGTCAAATGTAACGTTGTCGGGCGACGCCAGTTTTCGTGGACTTGGTGCATTGATTATGCAAGCAACCCATTGCATGTGCCTCAACAGAATTTATACACAACCAAGAAGGATATGCTCAAATTGAGAACGAGCTGCTTGCTGTGATCTATGGCTGCAACAAATTCCATCAGTGCATCTATGGCGAAACTGTAAAAGTTGTACCGATCATAAGTCATGCGAAGCAATTTGTACAAAGGCCACTTTAATTTGCATGCAGAGAACGCTGCTTCAGCTTCAGCGTTATAGCTTGGAGGTAACATACAAACAAGGCAAATAAATGCATATTCATGATATGTTAAAATATTACAAATTACTCAATACTCAAGTTGAAGACAAGAAACGTTTGAGACTGCAATATTTTGGTTTAATTTCAAAACCATTTGTCTGATGATTGACGCATGACGTATCCTCTGTTATGGTCTATATCGTTCTTACTTCTTAGTGGAAAAGTTTACTTAAAAAAAGATCGCCTTGTTATTTTTTCTAGGGAGTGCTTCCAGTAAAATGGATGGCTATCGAGTCCATAAGGGACTCGATCTATAACGAGAAGTCAGATGTGTAAGTAACTGACATAATTTTTATACCTTCGCTATTCTGTATATTTTAGCGACGGCGTTAATTGTTGCGTGAATATTCGTGCATTCATGTTCTAGTCGTGTAATGTCTTAGGAAATAGGGTTGATTTCAAAAAAAGTAATCAAACAAAACACGAATATATGAATTTTAAACCCCTCCCACCAATTAAAGCTCTATCTTCAAACATGTGAAATATTAAACAAACAAAGTGTTCCAGGTTAGCTCCTCCAGTAACGACAATTAATGCCTCTAATGTATTACTTGCCGTGTAATAATCGAAACTACTACTAAGGAAAAGTCGGTAAGTTGGGAGTGGGAGGGGCATTCATGTTTTCAGGAAACATATATGACGGATAACTCAAATATATGAATACCTCTACCAGACATGCACACACGCGACGGAAGCTTTAAATTGCTGATTTTTCTCAACTGCTCCTGGCTTCATTTTCATGTGTAAGCTAGAATTTACACTCAGAATCAAGGGGCGTTTACCCTTTTGATGACGGTAATAATTCCGTGCTCTCAGTATGGCGAATATAATTCTTAATCCAAGCCCTAACCCTAACCAACGTTTTATTTGTCATACTTTAACTTTGATGGATTGAAGATTTAATTAGATTTAGGGCTTGGATTAAAATTTAGTTTCATGTACCGAAAACACGGAATTATTACCTGATTGACCCAAAATCAGGAGAATTTCCATCACACTTTCAAAATATGAATTTTGCGTATGTTTATCGTCTTCATATAGGTGGTCATTTGGTGTTGTCATGTGGGAGCTTTTCACCCTGGGTGAGTACAGATATATTTGACGACTTATTGGCAAAGATGGTCTGTGTTTGCATTGCCTTTATTCATCTGCAAATGATTATTTCGACTCAACAATCTCTGATCAAGCTATCACAACGTTAGTACAGCGAATATAACTCGGTCATGATATGCATTTCTTTAGGTGAAACGCCTTACCCTGGCATGAATATGAATGAAGTGTATGATATTTTGTTGAAAGGAATGCGAATGCAACCACCAATTCATTGCCCTGATAACATGTAAGTGGAAAATAAGAAGCAAATATCTTAAATATCATGAAATCATCACATGTCTTGTATATACCGTAGTACGTTTGAATATTATTGTAGATAGTCAGCAACTTTTGAATTACAACGTCTAATAATATGGTGTCAGATATAAAGCTACTGTACAAAAAGGGACTAGTACACAGTCATAATGTTATTCGGGCAAGATGACAGAATAAAAAAATTGATGTTAAGTTGCATGCATAGTTACATTTGACTGTTAATGAGTTAGTCGAGCTGTGATCCGGAAAAAATGTAATTAGAGCAATATTCAATATTCACTATACGTCTATTATTTACACTAGCTTGTACAAGCTCACCGCCGTCGTCTTTAACCAAACCGGCCTCTGCTGGTGCAAAACTTCTTGTTTGAAAATTTATCAATTAGATCTAGATCTTGCTAACGTAGCTCAAAGTTCTGTGCGAATGATCGCTTAGTTGCTGAAATATTTCGTGGTTTTGTGCAGTTTCAACTACACAGCCCATACTGCATGGCGGCATTAGTTCGAGAAACTTAAATTTGTTTAATATCGTTGTTATTTTCAGCTACAATGTAATGGCAACGTGCTGGCAGCAAAATCCCGAAACCCGTCCGGATTTCAAAAATTTAAGGGAGATATTGAGCGAAATACTTGGTTGTGTGCAAGTAGCAGAGGTAAGTTTAAAATTAATTGCTATTTAATTTGAAGTGCGTCGTTTCGAATTACAATTAAATTCTGCAGCGTACTGTGCAGTGCACGTACTTTCTTTCACTAGCATGACCTTTATTCATAACATCATGGCGGCCTTTTTAGTGAAGTGATAATTACTATTGGAAGTTACACGGTCAGAAAATTATTAATGAAAAATCGCATAGGTGTTTGGGAAAGGCATTTATTATTAATAGATATTTTGGAAAGCACGTTTTCAAAACAAAAACAATCAAATGTAGACAATGAACTAATAATGACCACTTTTCGAGACCAATTAAAATTCAATAGATAACTTAAATTCAAAGTCAAAAAGCTCTTAAAAGCCATTCAGTAAAATGTTTTTGATCTAGTGACTGTGTTCGTTGTCGAGATATTCAATAGCTATGCAAATAATACAACGTGTGAGATGACATGCACTGCATATTGAGTGTTTTGAATCATATAACGATAGAAAATAGTTGAAATAGTACCTGTTTGTACGTAGGTCATGATTAGTTTGATTAATTCTAAAAAATGAGCGAATCTTTTTCAAAAGTCAATATTCAATGGGATGTCACACGTTGTATGATTTTCATATCTAATAATGGTGAATATGTCGGGCAAATTATCGTCCTCGATGGCACTTTAAGAAAACTTTCTTTTGAAACAATAAATCAATTTCGTCAAAAAACTGATATTCATTTTTCTACTATATAGATATTCGAAAATAATATGGTTTGTGATCCCGCTCCTCAAAACTCGGATTTTATTGAAGTGGAAGCAGCCAACGCAAGACAACCATTTCTACCGAAAGAAAATTAAAAACTTAAGAAAATGTGGCGTTCCACAACACAATGATTGACTTATTTATAGACATCGTAGGGCAAAAATGATTAAATTTATTGGATTAAAAAAATGTAAAACGAAAACATCGCATGCAGCAATTAAAATACAAAATAAAGCATATATATATATATATATATATATATATATATATATATATATATATATATATATATATATATATATATATATATATATATATATATATATATATATATATATATATATATATATAATATATATATATATATATATATAATATATATATATATATATATATATATATATATATATATATATATATATATATATATATATATATATATATATATATATATATATATATATATATATATATATATATATATATATATATATATATATGTATATATATATATATGTATATATATGTAATTTAACTTACATGATTTCTTTCTCACTTGGTCAGTCAATAAGTAATATTGTGAAGCCTAGGTATTTTTCCTCGTCCCGCTGTGGTAAATAAACTACCAGTTCCGTTTAAAATTATTCTTTGCTGTTTATTCTTTGTTTTTTTCTTCTTTAAATTTCATCGGTTAAAAAATATTACAGAATTGTGCTCAGAATCACAAAAAATATATATTAGTAGAGTTTTCAATTTCCGTAAGGTCCCTTGAAATAAGGAAGTTATTAATTTATTTACATATTGAAAATGCTGTTTGACAAGCCATTGGTACTCCAAATTCGTTATTTTCGTTTGCTCCACTTGATGTTATTGAATGAGTGATCCAGTATTATACAGATCAATGTTAGAAATACAAAATTGAGCTAACCACTATGTTTCTATTCACCAGCCCAAGCGCGAATTTTTAAGACACACGGCAACGCTCTGCGCTGCTTTAAAAAAAGAATGATTGAAATTGTAATGATATTTCGGTTTGATAACTATCATGAGTCTGTGATATATAAGCTAATGATTAAAAAGGGTGATTAAAAAGAACCTGAAGCCCTTTCAAATTCACATTAGCCGCGAATTTCATTACGGTGTATTCCTATGATCTACAGTACAGGATGAGTAAAAAACTGATACTATTGAAATTTAAAGTAGCATAATTGCATTCTAGCAATTTGACAGACGTTGATGTATAACAAAACCTAAATCCCCGTGGAGGCCAAATAATTCTAGCCTTGCAAGATTGTCAGAAACAAGACAAAGTCAGAAGCTAGCAAGACAACAACACAGACCCATGAGAATAAATTGTAATTCGCGGCTATTTTGAATTTGAATTATAGCCACAAACGCTGTTTCATAAGACATGATAAACATGTTTGAAAGAGGCGAAAAAGCTGCCTTGGATTTTATGAATACAAACGTTCTGGGTACCAAAGCTGATATATACGTTGCAATTAGAAAAAAACAATTTAAAGACTTTTTCGAGCACAAAGGTGAACAGCAAAAACAGAAGAGGATACGTTGTAGCCGCAAGAAATTCAAAAAAGCTTTTGGCCAAAATGTTGCTCATCGCGAGAAGCAGAGACGTAGATATGAAATAGGTTATTCGATACTCGTGAAGACCATTCTCACTTTCTGCATGTAGCTACATCTGATGGTAATCTTGTAAAAACTGTTAAGTCAAAGCTATTACATCTTATCGAGAACAGGACGGCTGATTACTTGGTTGACATTATTGTAGGCAATAAAGAGTTCTTATACTTGATGCCATTGCAATACTTCAAATAATCAAAGCTATCCCATCTAGATTTGGTGAGCTTGCTCATAAACTACCTGTACTTCTCATGGTTGTTGAACTAGCTGTGAAGTAGGAAGCGAAGAGGGTTGATTTCGTATGTGACAGATATCCTGCCCAGAGCATAAAAGACTTTAGAGTAGCCAATTAAATTACAACATTTGCATTAGTATGCTAGTATGATTCTACTAAAAAGCAAATAGTAGACATCATAAAAGACAAATGTATATTATGGTCCGCTGACTACAGATCCAATCATTCAATATACGTTTATGTATGTGCATCATATGACTTGTATAACTATGGATATAATCATATCCTTACGTGTTTATCACATTTGAACAACATGTTAATCACATGTGGTCAAATATGAGTAACATCTGGGGACATGTCAACCATGAGAAATACATGTGGCTTTGAATAAACAACATTGATAAATCTACATGCGAAACACATGTGGTTTAAAATAAACATCCGAAATCTACATGTGAATCA
The DNA here is from genome assembly GCA_963855995.1 of Muricea muricata. Taxonomy (NCBI): domain Eukaryota; kingdom Metazoa; phylum Cnidaria; class Anthozoa; order Malacalcyonacea; family Plexauridae; genus Muricea; species Muricea muricata. The sequence goes on along the minus strand of OY979716.1, from coordinate 99,215,463 downwards.
CATGTGACCACATGTTAATTACATGTGGTCACATGTGAACCACATGTGAAACAGATGTGGTTTAAAATAAAAATAATAAATCTACATGTGTATTACATGTGACTTACATGTGGTCACATGTGGATCACATGTGACCACATGAGAAACACATGTGATTTCCATGTGTTTTTTTCATAAGGGAAGAGTAATACGTGGTTAACGAGGAACGCAGCTGATTAAAATCTTCAGTTCCCCCAAAAAAGTTCCCCGCCAATGGAGGAAATTTGTAAACGCTGGAGAAAACAAAGAAGTAATAAAATGTCTTTGCACATTACCAGAAATCTAAGACAACATGGCGACCACGCACGCAAGATAATTAATTCAGGCAATCATAATGGCGTCCAAATAGAAGTCAATTACATAGGAAAAAGTATAAAAGTTGAAATCATGCAGTTCGTGTAGCATGCCTGTGGTTTGCCGACCTCTTAAACGTAACATACAATAGTATCTTATAATCTGAAATAGTTTTTCTTTTTATTGGATAAATAAACAATCTGCCTTTTACGCTTATATTAAGACCCTTTTCGCCCAATATAAACCCTTATATTTGCTTGAAAACGCGTGAAATTGCCTACCTGTTTGTCTTCACTGTGAAGTTTGTAGCGAAGAAATTCAAAGTGCCGACCTCTGAAATCGTTCATGGTTATCTTGTTATTAAGCAGTTCTAAAAAGCAGCTCCTAAAAACTAGTCCGCTTTCTGCCAATCTTTTTGCAAAATCAGGTACTTTTTATGAAGGAAACAGAATTCATCAGACAATTCCATAGTTTCTTCTTCGACATTTCTGTTACTTTTGCACGCCATGTTTGTTTTCATCCCGAGAGGTACTTCGTGTAAGTATTTATATTGCAATTCATTCTACTTAGAAGTCGCTGATCAATTTTATCGCGGGGTTTTTCAAAATGTCGTCGCGCTTGAGTGAACTTGAAGCCAAAAAAATTGAATATAAATTGAATATCATTAATCCTCCTTTGTGTTATATTAACCAACAAAATGTTGATAGATTTGCAATTGCTTTATGTTTTGAAATTCCTTATCCCCTCTTGGTTTTTTGGCATGGAATGGCCGGTCAAAAGGATTCAAAAGGCGACTCTTTCGATTACCTAGATTTATTAAATAGCTGGATTCCAAGTGGATGGTTTCAGGTCAGCAGGGCTACAGGATTTCGAATCCAAGAAAGGCTAAGACGAGAAGTGGGCTGTGTCGTTAATAAGTACAAATCTGCTACGGGCAGCAAAAGAAGGAGAGAATTTGATGGCAAAGTGTACTCATTGAACATACTGGTTAATGAATTGATGTCCATTAAAGAAATGGTGGATAAGGCTGAGCATGCAAGTCAATTAGTAGAAGAGTGGCGGAGAAAATATTCTCATTTGGAAGAGGAGAAAAATAGTTTGGCGCAGGAGATGGTTCAAGCTTTATCGAAAAAAGATCAAGAATTGGAATATTTGAATAAAGACTTGTCAGATTATATTGAAAAAGTGACCAACTTAGAGAAGCTATCTTGCGTTAATGGAAAACCTTTTAACTGTCTTGGTCAAAGGCAGAAAGTTCGACGAATCAAGGAATTAAAAGAGAAAGCCGATGTAGCTCTGTGGTTCCAAGAGACATATGGTTTGAAATTGTCATCTTTGAAAGTAAAGGAAATGGAATCCAGTGACACATATGCCTTAGACTTCCCAAGTGACAATGCTGTAAAAGATGAAGAAACCATTGAACAGGTATTGTTCCTATTAGATAAGTTTTGTGCAAGTGACGAATTGTATCATGAATTTACACTTGCTTATGATGACTTACCCAGGTCATACTTAGTAAAACAGAAAAGATCTGAACTAAATAAACTATGCCATATTGAGAAAGTACCTGGTCAATTTCCTGGAGCACAAATCTCATTTTCAGAAACACTTAAAGATCACATAAGGGAATTCCTTAAATCACATCCAGATCATGATGTAACTGATGATCCTATTAAAGTTAAAATAATTGCAGATGGGGCAAAAATGTCAAAAACAACAAATTTTATGATCCTATCATTTGCTTTACTGCAAACAGGAAAAAATTTAATGTCTTCCAGTGGAAACAGGTCCCTGGCAATTGTAAATGGCCCTGAAAAGTACAACACTTTGACCTCATCTTTTGCTACAGTCATAAATGATATCAATAGTGTTGCAAAAAATGGGAAAATAAATGTGGATGGAAAGGACATTCCAGTCGAGATGTTTTTAGGGGGGGATTATAATCTATAGGCTGCAAAGATGGGATATGACCAAAGATTTGGACTATTACAATACAGGTGAATTAAGCAGAAGCATTCAGGAACTCAACGAATACCACGATAAAAACAAATTTTGCTGCTTTCAACCTCCACTATTCTCTATTGATCTCGATCATGTCATCTTAGATGAACTGCATTTGATGCTAAGGATCTCAGATAGGCTGACTGAAAATCTCATTAAAGAAGTCATGCAGCGCGATAGTGAAGCTGATTTTCTAAAGAAACGTGGTGAACCAAAAGGCGTTTACCTGAACAAACTAGTAACTGTTATCAATAGCCTAGGGATATCATTCTCAGTGTGGGAACAATCCAGTGCTGATAGAAAAGAGAGCGGCACCTATGATTGGACCAGTTTGGCAGGGTCCGAAAAGAAGAAACTCATTAACTTACTATCAGATCAACTGGAGATAAATGACATTCTCTTTCCCGAAACAAAAGACACGGTTATTAAGCTTTGGCGGGATTTTGGGTTCTCTATCAGTTGATTAACCAAACCTCTGATGACAATCCTAATCTATATTTGGATGTTTTTTCAAAGGCACGAGAGTTTATTAATCTATTTTGCTCCCTAGGAAGTTCAAAAATTGGTTACAATAATTCACGTGTCACTCCATACATGCATGCCCTGGTCTATCATGTACCAATATTTCTCAAAAATCATTCGTCATTCAAACAATTTACAGGCCAGGGTGTGGAGAAGAACAATGACGATGCTAAAAAGATTTTTTACCAAAAATCCAATAAATGGGATGCTGCACGTAATGTTTTGCTACATGAATCCAGGCAATTAGCACTTAAACATAATGAACGTAACAAAAGAAGATATGAAAAAAAGGATGAGAATTATTGGGGCAGTGGAATAGTCGACACAAGAAAAAGAGAGCAAAAGCTTCCAGAAATCATGTTTTACGTGAAATACAACAATTGCTTTCATCTTTGCAAAATGAAACTGGCCTAAACTATAAAGACATGACAGTGCATCAACTAAAAGATGAAATTAAGTCAAAAGGATTAAAGGTGAAGGGTGTTGCAAAAATGAAAAAATGCCAGCTAATCAAAGTTTTACAAGTAGGTGGAAATGAATAATTTATTAAATGAATAATTTGTTTACATAATACAGCATACAGGGTGTCTCAAAAAAAGAGTTTACCCATTTCAAATGAAATTAGTAATTCATTGAGACAACTTGATTTATCTGGCTGTATTGAATTTTAAAGAGTAAATATCTTTTGAGACACTGTGTATATTACACAATTATGAATTTAAACATATTTGAGAGCAAGCCCTTCTATTGATAACAATGACAACCTTTTCTAATGGAGTCAATGGGGCCTTGTCCAGTACCCCATTTTCATTAACCACAAAGCGTGCGGATGTGAATCCCAACTTCATCCTTATTTTCATAGGAAAGAGAACCTTCACACCTTGTCCCAATGCATTAAAGTAATAGTTCCAAGACTGTGGAAGACCAAAATTGCCAAAGTTCTCTTTGTCATACAACATGAATTTGTCATTTGGTGATGCTCGGCCTTTATTCTTAAAAACACACCGAATAATGTCGTGATCTATGTAGACTGTCTCAGTAAATCGCAAGCGCACAGATTTACTTTTTAACAAAGAATGCACAGCTTCTGAAAAAATAACAGCGGCCCTTTCTAACCGATCACTGGAAATTGTTGGATGAGAAAAGCTCCTACAATATAAGAGCAAAAAGTAATAGTATAGATCTAGTCATCAATGTGTAAATAAATTATGCATATTGAAACAAAGGGTAGAACTCTATAATAGCTGAAAATTTCACTGTATGTAATCAGTGTATAGTTTATATTTCTATTGTTGCATAGTGCATAAAACTGTTTAATATTTGTTCTACTGTTCGTTTAACTGTCACATAAGTAACTGACCCAAAGTTTGCAATTATAAAGATATTATCTCTTTAAATTGTATTACATTGGAAAACCAAGTAGCTTGATAGCTAGGCAATCAAGAAGACTTTCTTAAATATATGGAAGCCTCTTCGCAAAGAATACAAAAAGAGGATTTTATGGCGACCACTGTCTCGAAAACCTAATATAAAGTACATCTACACCACCTAATTGCTTCAGCATTTAAGTTCTCAGCTGGTTCCCAATTGCACGACCACATCGGCCAACCTTTCCATTTAATTAAATACTCAACTCCCTGGCAAAATGAAAAAAGGTAAATTAACTAAAAGTTTTCTTTCTGCTTAAGATTAGCTACTTTGCTTTGCTTTGCTTTGCTTTGCTTTGCTTTGCTTTGCTTTGCTTTGCTTTGCTTTGCTTTGCTTTGCTTTGCTTTGCTTTGCTTTGCTTTGCTTTGCTTTGCTTTGCTTTGCTTTGCTTTGCTTTGCTTTGCTTTGCTTTGCTTTGCTTTGCTTTGCTTTGCTTTGCTTTGCTTTGCTTTGCTTTGCTTTGCTTTGCTTTGCTTTACTTTACTTTAATCAAGGTCGAAATTGCTGAGTTAATTGAGGGTGGGGTGAATATTTATATATTCGTGTTCTGCCTAATGTCTATTGAAATCAACCCTAATAAATTTGAAATAAATTCGTCGATCAGATTAAGAAGATACAAATATTCACCCTACTCCCACTAATTAACGCTCAAGTTTCGTCCCTGTCTATAATATAAAGTTCATTTAGAGTCGACACAGTGACATTGTCAGTCAATTTAAATCCCGTGTTAAAAATCTTACCTGTCTAGTTTCTCTTGCGGAAATCACTCTCTCAACATTGTACATTTCTCCAGCAACTCTTTTCACTTTTTTCTTTTGCTGCTGAACGAAATCAGCAGTGCTTAACTTGTTCAATTCACTATAATTGATTCGATGTTTCCTAGTTATTCTTCCTGGAGTAGCCGCCATCTTGAATTGATACTTAAAGCGCGCATGCTCAGAGACATTTGTGGAAAACGGCATGCCAAATGTATCGCGGCATCAAAATGTCTTAGATTTCTGGTATTTGAAATACTGGAGAGAAGAGTGCGATTCACAGCTATTGCGACGTGTAGAAGTTGAATGTTTTAATCGCACACGAAAACCGCTATCGTATCATCAGCTTGTAACCCCAACAAATATCATTGCGTGCCATGAACTAGAAGATCTTGATAGTGACCACGAGTAGGCAGACACGAGAATGCTCGCTCACGCAAAGAACGCGTCCGTAGAATATCCCAACATCATCATTATTAGAAGTCCAGATACAGACGTAGCTGTATTTGCCATATAGCTTTAATTGTTAGATTGTCACTGCATTCGCATTTATACTTCGAGATGGGGACAAAAGATAAAAGGTGGAAATAAAAAAAAGTTAGTAGGGCTCGAGAGAATTTGGGAGATCTGTGATTATTGCTATAATTGGCTTTCACTCGTTTACAGGTACCTTTTTTGAAATTTGCTGCTCAGTTATTCTAAAAAGCGCCTTTTTGGAAAAGGAAAGTCTTCAGCGTTTAAAATTACGATGGAAGGCGAAGAATATGCTCGGGCATTTTCCAACGTAGGGAATGAATTAGATTTAACAAGTTCTGTAAAAGCTGTTTTGAAAAATGCGTATGCCATTTGAACGGTGTTGAAAATGAGGATGATATCAAGTCCGTTACTTACTGTTTAAAGGAGCGAAATTTGAAGAGGAATTATTACCACCAAATGAGGATTCTTTAGAGCAGCATGTGAAGTGGGCGAATTTCCAGTGTTTTATTTGGAGACGTGCCACGAACGCCATGATGAATGTACCTACTTTTTATGGACATGGATGGGAAATCGACAGCCTGGGACACGGGCACGTTACATGGATAACATTGCCTGCAGCACGCGACTCCGTACTTGACTTTGTAAACTGTAGGTGCAAGACCGGTTGTATCAAAAGCCGTTGTTCTTGCAAAAAAGCTAACTTGAAATGTTCTGAACTTTGTACTGCAGTGATTGCATAAGTGGAGCCAATGAAAATATGGAAACAGTTGAGGATGTTGATTCTGACGACACATATGACCCAGTTGATAGCATTAGCGATATAGCAATGCAAGTGAAATCTAGCTAGTACTCATCGTGTCAAAAGATTACAATTTTACGGCGTACAGACCAAAATACAAATGTACGAAATAATGTAGTGGTTAGGCATTACTTTAACATAAGCTTATAAGGCCAGATCGAACGAGGATACGAATTTGTAAGAGTTGGCATTTTAAAAATAGTAAAAGAACAAAAAATTGATGAATGTTTTGATTACATTTCCTCTTCAAATAAATACTTGATTGTGTGAGAAAACATCGAGTACAGCTTATATATCAAGTAAGTTTGTTTGTAAGCGCATCGATTCGATCGTTGCGTATTCGATCGTTTAACCCAACCTGGTAGATCATTATTTTATGTTTATCCCAAACAATCAAAATTTACTTGAAATGCATGGAAGCAAAAATGAGAAACATTGAAAATGATTGTTGAAAACTTGTATGATATCACTACTAGAAATACATGCATCCAGAAGCCCCTCACCATTAACTAAGAGCATGCAACTATATGTTCGGAATTACATGAAGTACTTATATAGGTTGTTGTTGTATAGGCAATTGTTATTCTTTCTGTATATTTTTTCAAATTGATAACATATTGAGTTTTTAATGTTTGTTTTATTGACAATTTTTTAAAATGGCACAACATTTGTCATCAGTATGTTATTACGCCGTAAGCTTAAATTTGGTATAAAATACGACCTATTAATTACAAATATTAGACGTTTTGAAATATTAATGACACTAAATTTTTATCTACATAATGAGTTTAAAATAAAACCGTTTCAAGCCAATTTTCTATCTTCGCTCATATTCTTTTACATGTAAAGTCCGCCAATATTTTGAAATACAGTAATTTTAGGAGGAGGAGGAGTACGCCGACGGCTACGCCGGCCTTTATAAAGCATTAAAACACAAGTATAAATACGCATTATCAACAAACTTTGAACTCCGCTAATACGAAATTAGTAATCCTCGCCCCGGGGCTACGCCTGAAACGGCGCTTCGCGCCGTTGGCTCGGGGATATTAACGTCATCATTTTGAAATGCTAATAAAATTCACTTGGCTTACTTTCTTGGTTTACCGGCTGCATTACAGAATTTGCATCCTAGGCTGTTTTCAACTTCACGGCAGACAGATTTAGATGAAACACTTGAAAACAGATTTAGATCAAACAAATTGACTCTGATATTTAACATCCTAAAAAATGGTACAGTCCCTTGTCTTCGTGACTACTTTTCTGCGCGAAACGATAACAATAACGTACTAAACATTTTCGAAGTCATGATACTTAGCTATCTCTCGATTCCTAACCCTAAGAAAGATTTTCTTAAGACGTTTTAAGTACAGAGGTGCTGTTATATGAAACGGTCTTTCTTATGAAACAAAAACAGCTCAATTGATTCATTTTTTCAAAGAGCTGATTAGAATTATTTGTATACGTAATATGTGGTTTGTGGGTGTTTATAATCAACCAGTTGCATTGGTGGGGCTTGTTTGGGTAATGGGTTTGATTTTTATATACTTTCACACTGTCGATAGTTAGATAGACGCCCCTCATGACAATCAGTTTATAACTGATGAGATTTGCGAAATTTTAATTGAAATTGCATTAACACCCTTTAACTGCTCGCCATCCATTTCTAACCAATGTGTATCTATTACTCAGGTTGAGATCTATAACAGTGTGCATGAGTTAATTGTATGAGTCGAGGTCAAAACGGTAAAAAATTTTTGTCTTGTCTGCTGGGGCCAGTGTCTTCTATGATTCAGGCAGTGTCCTTTGTAAGTTGTTTCGTGAAATCCCAACATATATATGTATATAAATACATGTATAGTCGCCCAAAATACCTCAAAAACTTACCACTACAGTCTATTTAATTCATGCAGAAGGAATCTTCAGGTAGTAGAACCCACATTTATACATTTCACACACACACACATATATATATATATATATATATATATATATATATATATATATATATATATATATATATATATATATATATATATATATATATATATATATATATATATATATATATATATATATATATATATATATATATATATATATATATATATATACATATATATATATATATATATATATATACATACATATATATATATACATATATATGTATATATATATATATGTATATATATATATATATATATATATATGTATATATACATATATATATATATATATATATATATATATATATATATATATATATATATATATATGAAATAGCTACTTTTTGCATAAATTGCATAAATTACATCTCTTGTTGGTATTTGAATGCGAATTTGCTCTCGCCAGAATTCTCCATTTTAGGTCATAGTCTAAGTTGTTTTCCTTTAGTGTCCATATGTGTCTGCCTAGATGTGTAGCGTTCTTCTTGCTCTTATCCTTGAATGAGTTCTTCTTGTTCTTATCCTTAGCTCCTATATAGAGCTCTCGAAACAAATTTGTAGTTCTTTTACTGTATATAATGAAATTTTAGTCTTACTCAGTTACCGTTTTACTAGTTATATATATATTTATATTATATTATAAAACTTAATTGTTATAAAATATAAATGGATCTGCTGAAGATGTGCTTTTTTATGAATGATCAGTATTCGTGACCTTCAAAAGTTCTCTGCGAACTGAGCCCTATAATTTTATACAGCAATACCTCACACCGGTATTCGGCATATTCAAGCAACTTTTGAAAATTATTTTTAGTCTGTGCTTTAGCCAATACTTTAGCTTTCTCAGCTTCCAGTAGGGCATCTCGTAGCATTTTCGTTTTGTTTGTCTCGTCATCTTGAATTTCTGAAAGTCTAATAGAGAAATCACATTTTACCAAAATGAATTCGATTTCACGAAATTTAGTCAAAGTGTTTGGAGTCAAACTATTGCTGGAAACACTGTCGATTTCTGCCTTTGCGCTATTTAAGTCTTCTTTACCAGGTGAAATAGTGGCTACATCACCAGTCACGGAGCAGTTTAGTAATACCCAAGCTTTATAAATACAAAGCTTATGGCGAAAATCACAAATTCTGTATTCAACATTATCTTCACTCAGAGTGTTTGCAACGCTAGCAGCTTCCTCAAGATAAACCAGAGCTTCCTTTTTCAAAGACTGATACACTTCAACATCACCTTGACTTTGAGAGCCTAGCAACGCAGCATTCATGGCGCATTCGAGATACAGCCACAAAAGACATAGACCAGGTGGAATATTTTGTCCCAACTGCAAACCTTCGATACTTTTCATGTAACATTCTTCATACTTTTTTTCGCTCCTAGCAACAAGTGACTGAGAAAGACGGAGCCGAACTTCAAAAATTAAATTGTCTTTTGAAATTTTTAGCAAATTTTCGAATTCTTTCAAAAAACTTTTAGCAAGGTCAGCGTCACCACGTTTGTAAGCAATAGTAACTCTTCCTGCTGTCACCACAAGTTCAGCATTTCTTCCTTTAAACTGCGGATGCGTTTCAACCAATGTGCACAATTTATTGAAACCAACAATATCCCCAGCGTCCCTATGGTCAACTAGCTTTTCACTTAACTTTACAAAAAACTCCTTGTTCTTCTCGGAGCTCCATTTCGTACGCCCAACGCTGAAACATGACGAAAACCTTCCCAGCGTGAATGATTTCCACCATAAACTGAACTCCATTTTTTCAACCTGTGTAGATAAAAACTACGAAAGTTAACAATGCAGGTCAACTAAGTAGTTACTTTCGCTTATTTCCGTGCCAATTATGTATCTTTGTTTACTTTAAGTGAATTTCTGCAGTGTAGAACCAAATGTTGTGAAATCCACTTTATTAATCCACTTCAAGGGCCACACAGACGGGACGCGATTTCCTAACGCGTCGCCATCTTTAATTAAATAAAAAGGCAAATAAAACTATCAACGGACTACTAAAGACTATTAAAGATGGGATATACAAACAGAGGAAAATCAAAAAATCCCGTCGAAAATAAAAAAAACACGTCACGTTGTCAAATCACATGCGATCTGTGCGGGTCATACTGTTTCGTAAACTGATTTGGAGAACTATTAAATATTGTTATTAGCAATGTCAGTTAATGTATAATATGATTTCAAACACTATTTTACAGCAAATTTATAGATTTTAGTTATTGCTAAAATGGGGTTAATTTAAAATAAGGTTTAAAAAATGCTACCATAATTACACTTATTCTAAAATTGCCTTTATGAAATAAAAACGACGTCAAATACACCAATTTTATTATATGGTTGTAGATGTTTTACCGTAAACTCAAACACTTGTATTTTCCATATTTCCACTAGTTAAAATATGAAAAAATATATAACGCGTGAAAACGCGTGTATTTTCTCAAAGGATTTATATGTTCTCTGTTACCTTGTTCAGACTTTTGACAATATAATAAAAAGAACACTGCAATGTAGCTTGAAGATATAACTTCTCGTGGTGAAAACAATAGTATTTTTACTGAATTCCTGCGGTCATTCGTAAACTATTTTTTTTTCAGCATTCGAAGATAAAATTCATGTCTTTGCTCCGCTGTGTAATATCCTGTATGTATTTGTAACATTAATATTCATTGTTTGTCTTAAACTTGGATAATCGAGCAACGTCGTTGTGACCAAAGTTTGACTTTTATTTTCTTATATTTTTTCAAATAAGAGACAATAGATATTATAGTGCTATATAAACGTAATGCGTTTTTGTCAGTGTCTAATGGTAAAACCTAAGGATATGCACGAGATATTTAATCATTTTCAGTTCCTACAAAACGGTAAATTTAGAATATTAGTTAGTTGGAGATGCAAACACATAAAGCTGTTCCTCTTTACCTAATTGGGGAATTTAAATTCGAAGTTACAATTATAAATTTCAGCTGTTTAGTTTTTGCACTGATAGTGTTGATGATAAGCCATGAATGTAGGTTGACTTTCGCGGTTGTAGCAGCACCAATGCTGAATTTTAGCCGGCGTAATTTAAAGAATTTAAACCAACATACTTGCTCAAGAGGTTTTTAGATGCAAAAATGAAACGTGGAACAGGTGACGGTGGACGTAACATGATATAGTTTTGTAATGGTTTCACTGGACAAACCTAGTCCTTATCATTCTAAATTTGCGCATTCTAAAATAACAGAAATCTCCTAAACTATAAGGGCATACTTTTTTTCCATTGAAACATCGTTGCATAGAAACATTGTTGCATTCTTTATATTTGCCAGTTATTCTGCGAACTCGAGTCGTATATGAGCTGATAGGCGACGAGGTGCGTATATTATATAGACAACAACTGCTACCAAAAAAACTTCCCAGTGCAGTTATGTATTTTAACAAAATATGTACTTATTAGTCAGTTTAGCAATGTACAGTAAACAACTTCAGCTAATACCGCATAAAACACTACTTATCGTTAATTAAAATTAGGTTCCAAACAAACTTTTCCAAATTTCAATTTCTAAAAAATATAAATGTTTTGGGTGCAACAATAACGCTTGCTGACCTCATAATTGAGCACGTACAGTTTTTGTTATTATAGCAATTCAAAACAATTATAATCTTTTCCAGCTTTTGGGAGACTTATTTAGTATTAATTCGTAAAAAACTGTATTTTATACTTGTTTAGGGACATTTAAATCAAGCACTAACCTTCAAACACTTTATCTAAGTTTATGTGTTGTACATATATGGCAAAAAAGGCTGCCAAAATGCTCGAAACAAGATTTTTGCGATCAAAAAACTTTCGGCCGCCATCTTGTTTTCTCTACTAGTAGGATATGAGCTAATATCCTACTAGTAGCGAGTCAATCAGATGAATACTCAATATCCGATGGCAATCTATATAATAATTCATATTATTAACGTGTTCGTGTATAAAAGACGTGGTCCAAGCTATCAGTTCGAAAATTTGTTGAGTGTTTTGAGTGTAAGAAAGATCAGTCAGGAGGCGAAAGCTCCTTATTATAAAACAAAAAGCAAAAAGCAAAACAACTAAACAATTCTAGAAAGAAAAATCGCCGTGTTGTAATCAAAAGACGGTTCAGGCATTTCTAAAATCATAAAATTGTTTGAAGTAGAAACTGGAAAGTGTGGCAAATTTGTCTTTTGAGCTCTTCTATCTCCATGGAAAAGACAGAAAAACATATTCTTTAGCATTAACAAGAGATTATATTTGTTTGCAAAAGATAAAAAAGGGCACCTTTTTATCAATTTGCTCTAGAGGCTACAAGACGAAAAACGGTACCCTTTTCTATCAATTTTACTGTCACTCAAAATGGTTGACAAGGGTTCATGAATAAACACCTGCGGGAAAAACACAGATTACAGCAACAGATTAGGTCACCCCTGGCATTAAATGACATTAAACAATTGGGTATTCCCTGCAGTTTTTGTTTCAAATAAATAACAATGTCCAGTTTTTTTTCAACTAAAATAGCTAAAGAATCGTATCCGATCCCATGGAATGATGGATGTTCTGAAACATCATGACTGGCGGCGTATTTAGCGCAAAATTCTGAAGTGGTGAAAGATTTAGTGAGGAAGAATTTCACTTAACGGAAGATAGGGAAAGTTTTACAACAATATTTCCCGACGTTAAACGTTGTTTTCTCGAATTAATGTCCAAACATTCTGTAATCTCGTTTATTCTGCTTAAAATGTGGGATGAGCAAGTAGTGGTAGATAATATTCTTAAATAGTCTACAAGCGAGATACGTACTGTGTATAAATTTTGGGTTAAAAGTGCATGTAAATTTCAGTAGCTGTATTATTGTTGAAATTCAATTCTGATCGAGAATGCACAAAAACTAAATATGTTACTTAAATGTTGGAGCATGGTAAATATTACAAATCTAAAAATGCATATTGACATTGTTGTTTACATAATGGTTACACTGTGTAACTGTGATATGTCGTGCTTGTAAATGTCGACTTTAATGTCTACATATGCAAATATCTTATGTTGAACGTCTTAATCTCCAAGAACGGGGAATATATGGAAATACCTGTGTGTGATATTAAGAGACGATTTTAAAGAACAGGGAATGTCAGATCACATGTAGTAAATATCAGCTATATTGACACTCGTGTTATTTTGCCAGCATTTGCAATTTTGTTGAAATTTGAGCAGGAGTATATTAAATAAATAGCAGTGATTATATATTTAAATAATGAGCAGGATTGAATCCTGATAATGACTACATTCTAGTGGAAACCAAGATTCGATAAAACAATCAAAAATGTTATTCGGAATTACTGTTCTTTTGTATTTTATTAAAATAGCAGTGATGTTGTGGCTTTCTTAATTAAGACACTAAAGAACGAGAAATGCTTGATAAATATATTTGAAAAGCCTCATAACGAGTGTTGTGCTATTATGGAATTGTTGAAGCTGTAGCTATGCAATCCACCCTTTTCGAGGTTGACCGACGGGGGATAACACGTGTAGCGTAATTCGAAACAGTCGGACAAACATTGCGTCTTCATTGTACTTGCGCATACAAATATTAAGTAGTTCGACGGCGAAAGAAAATGGCTAAACACTGTGCGTGGGGCACTTGCAATAGTGATTTGCGTTACCCAGAAAGATTAATAAACTCTGAAGGAAAATGTGTTCAATTTTACCATTTCCCCTCTTTTAAAAAAGAGAAAATACGACGAGAAGCATGGATAAGGGCATGTTGTCGGGGCAACAATTTTGTTTGCACGATTCTTATGTCTGTGGATTGCACTTTATTGGTAATAATGGACCGATCCTGACCCTATTCCTGCTACTGCAAGCCGTGAAAAGGTTAGACAATACCCACATATAAATGCACTCCCACACTATGGTTGGCCATTTGTTTCAAAATGGATTCGTGATATATGGGCTCTAATCCAATGTATTATTTTTCACTAGACACTTTAAACGCATATATGTGTCTTTTAGACGCGTGTATATGCATACAAAACACCTATATATATGCGTGTTTTGTACGCATATCTACGCGTGTTTTGTACGCATATACACGCGTCTAAAAGACATATATATATGCGTTTAAAGTGTTTGGTGAAAAATATACATTGGATTAGAGCCCATATATCACGAACCAATTTTTAAACAAATGGCCAACAATATCACACTGGGTAATGGCTTTGTTAATAGAGATTCAACATATCCCTCTTCAAAAAGACGATAGTCATCAAATGCTTTGTATGCGGCAAGCCCTTGTTTATCATATTTTGTGGAACTGTGTATGAGATGGTTGAAAATATCGAAAGGACCGAATGGCGGTGATGCGTTAAAATCATTTACATATTTGTGCGCTGAAGATAGCGGATCTGCTATTTCAACACCATGAATAATCAACTTGTTCTCCTCTTTTGATTTTGCATAGTCTAAGACAGGTATCAACATTTTTTAGACGGATTTCGCTATCTCAACTAATGCTGGTTTAAAATATCCAGTTAACTTTACTGAAACGCCTCGCGCTTTTAAATATTGTTTTAAGTCAGAAGCGACATTTTCTCAAAATGATTGCGCTTCAAAGTACTATCCATGGTTTGGTAGAATTTTGCCCTTTTTCACTTTGCGTTTCTTTGTCTTTAAAAAGTAAATTTCGCTAAAATTATCGATAATCAACAGTTCCTCCAGCAGTTTCTCGTATACAAAAGTATTAACGCGACGCTTGTTGTTTGTCCGACTGTTTCGAATTACTACACGTGTTACCCCCCGTCGGTCAACCTCGAAAAGGGTGGACTCCCCCACAATAGCACAACAGTCATTATCACTTTTCAGATGGATTTATCAAGCATTTCTCGTTCTTTAGTGTCTTGTATTCCTCGTTCTTGTCTTATTAGAACCACGTACAACAACACGGCTATTCCTTTAAAAATCATGTGCTAAAATCAGTAAGCACAACATCACAATTACATAGCTACATAATAGCAGAACAGTCATTTGGACTTTTCGCGTGTATTTAATTTATCAAACATTTAAGAAAACCACCACATTACTTCTATTTATTTAATATATTGCATCTCAAATTTCAAGAAAACTGCAAATGCTGGAACAATAACACGACTACCAATATAGCTGATATTTATGTTCTTGTCTTATTAGAACGACGTACAACAACACTGCTATTCCTTTAAAAATCATGCACTAAAATCGGTAAGAGCAACATCGCATACAGCCTCAACAATTTCCCCAATTTCGTACCCAGAACCCAGTTCCTCTTGGCCGAGGAACGAAGGGCTCTGGCATAATCCATTGCTTACTTTCATTTGATTGGTCTTCGTATTGTTTTGAGGTAACCAATCAGAATAAAGCTGATATTATGTTAATTACTTTGTTTTACTTGCTACATAATTTCCGCACTAAAAGCGATCCTGAAGCAATGAATACTCCGAGAAAAATTGCGAGGCAAAGGTCAAGTGTTGGTATAAAATGTCGCGTTTGCAATAATGATATCAGTCAAGATAAGCACCGAGTCAACTTGTTTGGTAAATTAGCGACTTTCAGTAACCGGTTGGTAAAATTACTAACGAGTCCTTTCTTTCCATAACAATGGCTTTCAAAGCTTCGAACTGCGCTTCTTTTAGAGAGAGATATTTCCGCTTTACCAAGTCTCAACAACGCGTTGTTTATTGAGTCGTGAAATTTATTCATAAGTTCCATGTCCTCCATGCACATGCGCTGAAACACGGATCTCCACGATTTGTGGGGAAGACAATGGATTAAGCCAGAGCCCTTCGTTCCTCGGCCAAGAGAAACTGGGCTCTGGGTACGAGATTGCAATTCCCCACAATAGCACAACAGTCATTATGACTTTTCAGATGTATTTATCAAGCATTTCTCGTTCTTTAGTGTCTTATATTCCTCGTTCTTGTCTTATTAGAACCACATACAACAACACGGCTATTCCTTTAAAAATCATATGCTAAAATCGGTAAGCACAACATCACTATTATTACATATAGCTACATAATATATTCCTTTAAAAATCATGTGCTAAAATCGGTAAGCGCAACATCACATACACACTCAACAATTCCCTACAATAGCACAACAGTCATTTTGACTTTTCGGATGTATTTATCAAGCATTTCTCGTTCTTTAGTGTCTTATATTCCTCGTTCTGGTGTTATTAGAACTACGTAAAACAACACGGCTATTCCTTTAAAAATCATGGGCTAATTGAGGCTGTATGTGATGTTGTGCTTACCGATTTTAGCACGTTATTTTTAAAGGAATAGCCGTGTTGTTGTACGTGGTTCTAATAAGACAAGAACGAAGAATATCGGATAAAAATTGCCTATATAGCCGTATAAATTATCCCGCAAAAGTTCGCCTCACGATCTGTGATGGTTCGTGAATTGGCTCACGATCCGTACGGATTGTACGGACCGTACGAACTGTTGGCATATCTTGCTGATTATGCAAGCGCTTTAACCGACCACCTAGTGCGCTGACGAACAGATACCGACCGTAAGGAATACTTACGGTCCGTAACAGTTTGTCGGGTCGTGAAGTTGATTTACGATCCGTATCAGATTGACAGTATTGGACATGTTTGAATATTGCGTGAATCATTTTAACGCGTTTACAATCAGGCTTTGAAAAAATCCTATCCATATAGCATCCCATATGATGTGATTTAAACTGCTTTTGTGCAAAAAAGTTAGTAAAACAGGCCTTGGTTGATAACAGTAAACGCTGGCCTGCTGAAAACAAGTTAAACATGCATTTACTAATATATTGAGTATACAGTTCAAAGTAATAAGGGCGTGTAGTATTCCGAAAACAATTGTGCACTGTCCTCTTATTTCAGGTTTATAACGATGCATTCTTTAAAAAATTGGCAACCAGGCATATATGTGCGCAATTAGGCATGTAACGTACATTATTACCTACTTGCTTTAGCTATTTTATTTTAAACAAAAACCGATCCTAGTTTTGAGCACTCTAGCTACTGAAGTTAGTCAATTAAAAAGGATATACCCAGTTGTTTGTTTCACTTCACTTAGTTTCGGAATTAAGGTGTGCCCTTTTCGTTTTCCTTTGCGGTGTTTACTCTACTCACTCATGTAAATCATTTTGAGAGACAGCAAAACTGATAAAAAAGCACCTTTTTCCGTCCTGGTGCCACAATAGCACATTGATTAAAAAAGGATAACCTTTTTCACTTTTTGCAAACAAATGTAATCGCAAACTAAATGTATTTGTAATGCCAGAGTATCACTTCATCTTATTATTAATATTTTACTTCTATATATTTCACCCCCCCTCTTTCTCTCTATTTAAATATATTTCTATTCTTTTTTAAACCTATTTTATATCCATTATTTAATATTTGACAAAAAAAATCTATTTAAAATAGCCTATTTTTTGGGGTGAAAAAGCCGAAGCATTGCGTTTAATTACAAACATTGAAAAGTGGGGGGGGGGGACTTTTTTAGGAAAAAAGCAAAGGTATTTTTTTAATGTTCTAGAAATTAGGCCTCTACAGATTGTACTCGACAACTTCAAAAAAATTGCTACAAAACCTGTTAAAAAGTTCTTCAAAAGTGTCAAAAATTGAAAACGTTACGACCGAATTTCAAAAAGTTGCCACATATTGATGTTATTTTTCGTGAATGTTTGTGAATCAAAGAATATTAACTGAAAGAAAGTTGTCGAGCACAATCTGTAGAGGGCTACTAGAAATTACTTATGAGTTGAAAAAGGGTATATGCTTTTTTGTCTTTCCCAAAGAGATAAAAAAAATTAGTTTCTACTTTAAAAAATTTTCTGATTTTAGAATTGCCGGAAACGTCCATTGAATGTTGTGATAGAAGTAGGTGATATAGTAACAAGATTTTTGGAAAAAATCCTTCAAAGCTCCCCAGTACTAGTCCTTCAGGTACACGAAAGGGCCAATGCGCTAGTTGTCGCCTTACTTTTTTCGCGCCTTTTGCTTTTTGGACAATTATTACAGTTAAAAACACATCTTTAACTGAGCCACCCGAGCTATCTAGAGGGGCTCTCGACTGCATGGTCGTTTAGTTGTAGTTTTGATCGAAGCTACTATATCAATAGGTTTGCGTGTAAATTTCGCTATTGTTTTACATTCCGGCTTTGTTAGAGATTCTTTCTCTTGTTGCTCTGTACATATACATGTTTTTAAAGAGATTTCTTTTAACTTAGAATGCTAGAAGCAAGGGTCTTATTTAAAGCTAATATCGTGGGTGGTATTGTAGTATTGTATGAATGCGAAATCATTAAAATAGATCTGGCGGTAACTGTTCAACAGCTTAAAAACATCATAGTTTATATATACAGTAATATATACGGTTTTGTATGCGTTTCATTCACGAAAGACAATCTCAACTGTTTTCGAGTAAAATGACCATGGCGGTCAACTTAACATGGCATATTGTTACATTGTCACACAAGTTACATTCCCTTGTCCCTTCTAATCGGGATACAGAATATTCCCTTCGCGGTGGTAATAACATATTATCAATACCTTGGTGTAGAACTAATAGATACGCAAACAGTTTCATAATTGCCAGTAGTCTTAATTCTTTTAATCTTGTAAACCGGTGTAATTCAGTCCCCGACTGCTAAATCGGTCTTCTTAATAAATTATAAATTATATTATTTAAATTGAAAAAGCTTTCTGACTTGAAAAATATTTATTTTACACGAGCATTCGGCTATCAGACTAGAGCCTTCGCCGGGTATATAATACGTGCCTAAATGATGCTAGAGAAATATGTGGTGTAGCTTGAAACCTAAAGCACGTGAGCATACCTTTAGCAAACCTATAAAAATCTTACGCTACTTCCTGGAGTATACCATGCAGCTAGAAAAACACATATCGCTATTTATACAACTGTAAATCATTAAGCATATATTTGCAATAATGTTAGCACTAATAAAGGATTACTGAATGGTTTTCCGTGCAGGATAGCGTGATCCATGCACGCGGGATGTTGCGAGATTTTCGGAAAGCGTAAAAATACACGAGCCGCAGGCAAGTGTATATTTACGCCTTCCGAAAGTCGAGCCAAGTGCTTTAAAGAAAATTTAATTTGTTTAAGTTAAAAAGGAAAAAAAAATACTAAATTACGAAGTTGGTGCAATATAATGCGTAACAAAATGAATTTTTTTTACTTTTATTTATTTGACAATAACTTTTATTTGTGAGTAATATCTACTTAGTGTGGGCGTGGCCTTTTCAACCACGCCCTTTGGTCGGGCAAAATTAGTTTACACCCCCAATTTTGAGAACCAAGTTACGCCCCTGTGCAGTACGTGTGTAAGAAAGCATTGTTGGCAAATAAAATTGTAATTTTACACTTATATTAGGATTCAAGCTACACCACATATACATCATTTAGGCAATTGATATCTACCCGACGAAGGCTATAGTCTGACGGAAACTGAAAATGAAAAACTAATTATCAAGTGTGATTTCAAAAGATTTACCTTCTTTTCCTGAATATAGTAACTTTCAGGCTCAGCAGTAAAAACACCACCGCGACAAAAAGCAACAAAAACTACAACAATATAAGTTGAGTCAACTTCTTTTCCATCTTTATCCTTAACTTTCTCAAAATAAATTTCCCAGTGGACGCCTTGCTTCGGCGTGATTCTCATCTCCGTCCAGATAAGTTTATTTATCGCATTTGATACTTTCTTTTGAACCTCATCTATGTCTTCCTTCTTAAGTCTTTCGCCCATCACAACACCTTTGTCGTTAATCCCATAATAGATATGTCCACCTCGATGGTTTGCAAATCCTGAAATATAATTGCAAAACTTATTGCTTTGTCCCACCATTCGTGCTGCAAATGTGTTGCCTTTTTTCTCATTTTTACATGTTTTTTTCTCTTTTTCACATGTTATTGTTAAATGTTTTAGTTGAACGACATCGCTCTCATGTAACTTCGACTGTTCCTGTACAACAAAGACCTTTTGATGCGAACCATTCGCTACAAAATCTTCAACAATATTGCGTTGTAGCAAACGTCTGATAAGACAAATATAATCCGTTGTCCCTACCACAGGTATTTGTTTCTGTGTCGGCAGGCAAAGATTGTATTTAACTGTGACGAACTGTTCACTTTTCTTCACCTTAATTAATATTTTATAATCATCTGTGGCAATATCTTCCTCTTTAAATCTCACATACGCGTGTAAGGCTGAGACACCAATAAGATCAATGACCATTTGTTCAATTGACCGAAGATCCAATGCAATATCAATTATCTTAATCATTCCTCCATCGCTATTAAGCAACGCACACACTGCTGGGATTATTTTATTGCTTATGAATTTCTTTTCTTTCGTTCCTTGACCAGGTATTTCGATGACAACTGCTGAAGAATTTCCACACGAAGCCATTAAAAATACGGATCTACACAGATGTACAAAAACGAATAAAATCTTAAGCTTTACTCAAAATAACTGATTAGAGACTCTAATGTATCGGATATAACGAGGAACGACAACCTTTTACTTGGTCCTAGATCCTATGTCTCAATTTACGGAAGAATACGATAATAGCCCGACTTCGGCTTCGGTTCTGTCACGCGTCCATGTCATAAACCCGGTGCTTTGCATGAAGTGAGCTTATAATGTATAATCGGAAACATGTTGATTGACAGCGAAATTGTAAAACAGAATCACGGCGTAGATGAAACGTTCATGATATGCTCTGGCTTGCCGTATATCAGGAGTATAGGAATTGATATGATTTATATTAAACGCATTAGAGTGAGTACACTCAGTTTACGTGATTACAGTAGTGTAAACTCATTGCAAAATCCTTGCATTTACATGCCTTATATTCCTCAATACATCGCTAAATATTTTCCCTTGGACATTATTTTGACAGCAAACACGGATATCGCCGGATACTTTGACAGCAAACACGGAGGCCTAAGGAAAACGTGATAGGTGGGGTAGGCGTATGCTGTGCTCAAATATCTTCCAGTTTCGTAGCGCATGCCTCAGAACTGAAATATTTTCATAGGAATTAATTAAAACATGCTGAGTTCAAATCTGAAGATTTCCCTCTCCGTAGACCCGCAGTTTTTTCAAAAACTGCTATTTTAACTTCACTAATTTCACGACATTTTTTCTTATTGCTCAACGACACGAATGCATGAATGAAGACACACGATTATGTCACTCAAAAAGAACAATTTCTATTAACCAGTATCTTTGAGCTTTACTATATAGCACTAAGCTTTACTGTGTCTGAAAGAATTACGCTAATCTATCTTCAGTCAAACTTTTGAGGCCTTATCCATGGCAACGGCTGATGGTAGAAACCGCTAGCTAGGCTCAATTTTGAGCCTGCAGCTGTTTTCGCACCCCCTGGATATCTTAGAATGATATTTTGGTTTTTGCAGTAAATTTGTGTATTTGTAAATTTAAGAAAGATTTTTATGATTTTATGTGAATTTTACGATTTATTTAAAGATATACAAGTTATTCATTCAATAGTTAAAAATATGCTCAAATGCAACGTTTAAAGGCGATAGAGAATCGAACCAAATATTTATATGTGAAGTTTGGAATGACAGGTATTTTGTTCGATCGTATTTCACATTGATGAACTTATGCAGACACAATGAAAAAATTGCCTTGAGCCCCTATGACACATGACTTGTACACTTTTCTGCCAAATTTGATAAAAATTTCATTCAGGCACAATATCACAGTTTGTAAAGTTAACCATCCTGTGTTCAAGCAAGTTAATAGCTAGTCAATGGTTTACGACAGGGAGTATTGGATGAATTCGAAACCAAAGAATTTGACAGCTACATTACGAAAATTGTTGCATCAATGTAAAATCATGTGGGTTTGCCTAATGTCCCCTCTCTGGAGCAGACCGTTGACAGGTGCATTACAGTTGTTCAGGCATATAGAAGTAATGCGGGACAAAAAGTGACAGTGGGGCTATGTATGTAATAAAATAATGCTAATTTTCGGCGTATTGCCTCTCTATTTCAATCACAAGCATTACGGGCTCACAAACAAGCATTTTGCAAATGTTATTCAACATGTTTTGAGGTTCGAAGCTGTTTCCAAGCGAAAAAACTTACATTTTTGGGATCACACTCAAGTCTGCGTCGCGAAATTGAGGTATGTTATTACTCAGATTATTTAGATAGTTTTTCATTTTGTCTAAAATATCGCGGCTATGAAAAAATACTCCGTTTGTTTACTATACTTTAGCATGTGGCCTTTCATGTCATAAGTGTATTTTGCTCATATTGGTCTTAGTTTTTAGGTTTTGGGCCTTTGGATTTACCAATGTGCTGTGGGGTAAAATGAGACTAATTTACTTATAAAAATATACATTTCTGTTTGCTTTGGTGTTGTGCTGTAATCAATATATATGGCATATAACCAACATAGGGCAGCTGCTATTATAAATTTATACTATTTTCTACTACATTTGTTTTACAGCATGTGTCTTAAAAGAGTGTTTTAATGTGGTGAAAGTCTCTATTGCCATCTTTCTATCTTGAATATGTGCACCATTGCTCAAAATATTCATATTAGATAAATCTTTGCCATAGATATTTATATCATTCTGAAAATAGTCTGTGAATACATTTGTTAAGTTTTATTAGTCATTTCTGTGTTGCTACCAGTTGCTGAGATGCTTACATAGACCTTTAATTTGGTTTAGAATGGTTAGAAACTACATCCGACCATTCGACAAAACCTTGCTTTCCCCTATCGACACAGCCAAGCAGAGTACAAACCATGAAGAAACCACACCAGTGCCACCCAAAGAAAGCACTCCAGTGCCGCCCGGAAAAACCACACCTGACCTGTACCCTGACAAGAACCACAAGTCGACTACATCAGCTTCTCGATGATTATGAAACTATCCTCCCTCACCGAGAAGAAATCAAAGAGGTCTGAGGAGTCTAAGAGTATTACTAGTTCTCCATAGTTCTCCATAGTTCTCCATACCCCCAGCAAAGCCAGAAAATCCAGCAAACCCCAGCAAAGCCAGCGAGCACCCCAGCAAAGCCAGAAAATCCAGCAAAAACCTTTGACCAAAGAAAAGAAGTTGAAGAAAGCTGAGGAGAACATGTTGTGAAAGATGCACAATGTCCAATGTGTGATGGACTTTGATCTGAATCGTTGCCGGGAGAGGATTGGTCACAATATTGGGAGTGCAAAGAGCGGTTGCATGAAGAATGTTGTTGCTCTGTGACACCAACAAGTCTCATGTGTGACATTTGCTATGACTGTTAATAAACTTTTATGAATTCTTTAAATGTATTTTTAATTTAGATTAAAAATATAATTTTTTTAAAATGTTTCAGTATATATAATATAATATCTGTCTCGTTTTCCCTCATTTCATTGGGGCAAAATGAGACATTGACTTACGGTCGTTTTTCATTTATAAATGTAACTATATTTTTAAATAAACATTTTTTGGAGTGAATTAGTTAATTGGACCCTACTAAATATGTTAATGTTGTAAAAAATGTCTAAATATATTTCCTAGCTTTTTTATGATAGTTACATTGCTTAAGCGTCTCGTTTTGCCCCGCATTTATATGCCTTTACCACACATGTTTTCAAAAAAAAATCCTATTAATTTCTCATTTTTCGCCCTGTTAATGCATATTAGAGGCCTCCTTGTTAAAATTTTTCGATACACCCCTGGCATATACGCATGTGTAACCACAACCCCCCCCCCCCCGCACCCCCAAGGCGAGATCACTGCCAGACATTCTATCTGTACTTTTGTACTTGAATTCTCATAATATGGATGTTTTTAGTAATGGGTCTTTAAATTAAGGTGCCATCTAGTTTGCACCTATGAATGTTGTTGCATGGTAAGATTTTTTCTTGTCTATTTTTTTTCGGGGGGGGGAGTCCTAATTAATACTTTAAACAAACTTTGACACCTGGTTTGTGCAGCAATTTCACTTGTTCTTTTCTTTTATTACAGGGGAATCTCAATAATATATCCAAAGTGTTGCTTCAAAATTAAAGATACAATTTATCCAAGACGAATCTTATAGTTTTTAATTTGACTTTTTTTAGGATTATTAGGGTCTACGGTACGGATAGGACAGAGCATTATCATCGTGTAGACGGCCTAATATGTACTCGACCCCATTTCCCTGTACCAGCCACAGGGAGCCCACTTTGAGTTATGCATTGAATTAGTCAAGATTGGACTAATATTGTATGAACTTATTTATAAAAAACTACTTGAATTTTGCTTGATTCCCTTGATTGCTGTTTGATGATCGCTTGTTTAATCTAATTGGCTTATTACATTATAACCTTAACTCTACAAGACGTTTCGCGCGGCAGAGATGATGGCTTACATGTATATAAGGACGCAAGCGGGAAAATATAAGGCGGCGGAAGAAGGGAAAAACGAAAAGGTTGAAACATCGACGGATCGATGATTGGTGTGTTCCAGGAGTAGCCTATTTTCCGACAACTTCTGAACATTCTTCGTTGGAGATCCACGTGTCTTCTAGATTGTCTACGTGTAAACGAAGCAATGTCCACGCTTGGCAAAAATGTATGCAAAATCGCCAATTCAAAATGTCCCAATTTTTTGCCGTCCGTGCGTAAATTAACCGGAGACTGGTGACTAATGTGTCTTCTTAAATTGCGCAATATTTCGAGCGGTGCTAGAAGTTTAGGGTTGTCGGGGAGTATAGGAAACCTAGTGAATTTGAAAGGGGGAATTACGAGGATAATTTTGATACCAAAGTTGCTATGGTTACGTTGTTTCCCTTTCTGTGAACGAATTTTGCTTCGAGGGTGCGTGCGCGAATCGGGTGAATTGCGAATTTTAGAAAAAATTCGCAATTTTCGGCTAGTTATATCTTTTTGATTTTTACTCCGATCGTAGAAATTTTTGCGTATTTTTAAAGTTAAGATGGGAACTTAAAATCGCATGTTTTTTGTTTTCAAAGTTTTGTTTTATAAAGTCATAAAAAAAGGCATGTTTTACGGGTGATATCTGGAACTCCAGTAATAACAATTGATTGTCTGCACACATATGAAGTAGAGAAACGGATATAAAAACTGTCAAAGAAAGCAAAAAACAGAGGATACTGGATAAATCATTTAGATTAAGAGGTAAATAAACTGTTGGGTGTTATTTATCGGTAATCAGGCCCATTTTCTGACAGATTTCTCTTGTATGACTATATGTCTATTTGTTTGTACTTTGTACATTTAGGCAAATTATATTTTTACGTATTGTTTCTATTTTAAAATACTGGCCTTCTACATTTGGTAGTAAATACATACGAGACATTTTTCCAGTTCTATGGTAGTATTACAAAGTGTTTCAGCTCTTTTTTGTATCATGTAAAGAATTCACGAGTTGGCCAATACATTTAGTTTTATTATATATAAAGTGACAGAGTCTGTGATTGAGATGTGTGTTGACACTTGATTTCCAAATGTGCTATTAAGAAATCATGTCATCTTATGTTACTACCTAAAACGGGGAAAGGGTCAGATTTGTTTTTAAATACACTGCAGCAGCAACATGGAAAATTCATCCTGTGTGTGTGTGCTTTTATTAAAATCACACTGGCAGTCAGCTCATCAATACATTGCATCTTGATTGCTGACACACCAGAGTGACACTGGGTTTGTCTTCTTTAGGTCATTATTTACCTGACTACATCAGCTGGCAGCAAAAGTCTTTACCACAACCTATGTGTGCTCTCAATCCAAGCAGGCCTTTGCCAGCCAGTTCAAAGAACAATTAATGAAATACTTGAAAGGGCAATTTCATAGATATAGCAGCACAAAAGTTCTTTTGATGTGCTCCAATGCATACTGTTATATTATTTTGCCTTTTCTAATGTTAAACAATATTACTGAATGAGGAAAAGGGGGCACTGAATTTGGTCAACAAATAAAATTAATAGCATGTGAGGCCTTTGCCAGCCAGTTCAAGGAACAATTAATGAAATACTTGAAAGGGCAATTTTATAGATATAGCAGCACAAAAGTTCTTTTGATGTGCTCCAATGCATACTGTTATATATATTATTTTGCCTTTTCTAATGTTAAACAATATTACTGAATGACGAAAAGGGGGCACTGAATTTGTCGACAAATAAAATTAATAGCATGTGTCACTTGCTGATTGACATAAAAATTCTTTCCTTCACAATTAATCATGTGCCAATAAATTTGGACCCATTTACTTGCATTGTACAGTACTAAACAATGGCCAGAAATAGATCAATTTCAGTGGATCAAAGAGGTGGAAAGGGGAGGGGGCATTGTAGAATAGCCTGACTCAAGGATCTGTCAACACAATGTGTGTATGGAATTGCACTTTGTAAAGCTATATAGTGCTGCCATACTGTTCATTATTCACTCTATTGCTGTACAAATTTATTTGTGAATGTTATGATCTTTCACCATAGTTGATTGGCAAACCCAATCTTACTTTGTTGTTTGAGCCCAATGGATGATAAACACTCACTTTACTTGTCAAGGAAAGAGTTTTTATCTTGCTTATGCATACTAAAAGTCCAAACCAATGAGAATACAAAGTAAACTAAAACAGTAAAAGATATTGTATATAATACATAATATATAATTGAAAAATAGACCAATTACAACCATTATATGAATTACTGTACACTAAAAGTATTGATTATAAACAAAACACTTGTACATCCTGATACCTAATAAATTAGTTACTAAACAGTACATAATAGATAAAAGTCTGAGAATTTTTCCATAATTGTCTGATCATGTGTTGAGTTTGGCGGGCAAGGGGAATGGTTGGGGAATAGCAGGTGTTATCCACATTTATTGCACTAAAGTACTAAAAAGGAATGAAGTAAGGAAGGTCATTAAGAACTTCCCACTCACTCAGGTTTCTTTTTCCCTTGAGCATTGTTACTTGCTATAACATCAGAGTTCTTGTATTATCAAAACATCTCACACAGCACAAGATTACTGTGTCTATTGTCCAACCATACTGTTCGTATGCCATACGTACATTTATATAATATTTCATATGTAATTGCGAGGATGAAAATGGAAAGCTTCCTTGCTTTACTTTATATTTTGATGGCTATACTTTATAATGTATAGGTAAATTTTGTTTACAAATTCATACATGTCATTTCAATCCTCATTTTATGACCCAAATGCGCAATTCAGCGAGCTATTTCTTTTCATGACTGCTTTTCGAGAATACCCAACAGGTAAAAACTTGTAAACAAAATTTTTTTTCCACAAATATCCTCAATAGATATTGCTAAAACTTGCACATTATATTCAGATTCACTTCAGAATACAACCACAGCAGTCTTCACAGAAGAAAAACGTGGCGTAGCTCACTGTCACACCATAGTTCATCAACAGTAAAATGCTCACAACTGATGTACCACATCTCTTCTATTTAGTTTCACCAAATTTTGTATCATTTGCCAAAATATTGGGTTTTATTCTTTATTGCGTTTATAGCAGTGGTTCGCCATTTTGAAAGAATAAAGCCTATTACTTCATCTAGGCAGCCAATATTGGATATTTTGACTTGAATAACCGCTGGATATGCATATCGCATATTGGCGATTTTGCATGCATTTTTGCCAAGCGTGGTCTTTGCTTAATTTGGATATCAAAAGTTAACATGAAGTCGAAAATAGTCCGGCAACCTCTGTCCGAACGCTTCCGACCGTCGCGAGAACAAGCTAGTCCTGGAACACATTGTGAGAAAAGAGCCTTTAATTGAGTGTTTCATACAAATAAAATCGATCGTATATTAAATCTAATATATCAGTTAGTGAGTTATGTCCCTAAAGACATTGAATTTGCAAAAATTATTCGAAACAAAAAAATTGGGAATTTCAAGACATTTTTAATCATCGACCCGTCGATGCTTTAACCCTTTCTTTTCTTCCTTTCGCGACTTTTCACGCCTGCGTTCCTTACTTGAAAACATTCATCTGAAAATAGATAACCTGGAAAGAGTTTCTATTTCAAAAATCGTGGCCACTTTTGATTTCGAACAGTGGATTCTTAAGACCACCCATGGCGTTTGAACAAGGAGCGCAATAGTGCATTCGAAGCTGTCTCTGAGCAGTATGCACTATATTGTGCTCGTTAATTATCAAATTTAAGTAGTAAACATATAAAGCAGTACAGTGGATATCTTGTCAATATTTACGGATTTGGGTCCATTTTTGTTTTGTGTCATTTCAATGAAGAACAAAGGAACGATAATAAATAGAACTGAAACGGTTTGTTTTTAAATTTGATAGCTAACAAACGTCATGTAGAATTAGTGATAGTGTAATGAACCGATTAGATTAAACAAGCGATGATCAAACAGTAATCAAGGGATTCAAGAAAAATTCAAGTAGGTTTTTTAAATAAGCACAATATTAGTTCAATCCTAAGTAATTCAATGCGTAACTCGTAGTGGGGCTTCTGTGTTGTAACTATAGTCTGTGCACACATGTACTACACAAGCAATCAGTGCGTTTTTAAGGATTTTCTAGTGGTTGGGTAGACACAAAAAAGGGCCCCCTCCCCCCTCCCACATGCAATTCAAATATCAGCAATCAATTATATTTGCAAGATGAAATTCATTGTTTTTTCCTTAATAATCTAAATAACACAAAATTGTATTTTACAATGTATAATGAGTATGAACATTTTCTGCAGTCGACATTTTTAATTAAAGCAAATTCACGGCAACTCACCGTCCTTTGTTTTTGTCAAATTAAACTGTCGTTCACTACTTCCTGTTCACTATACAAATGTGAAAATACAGTCTAAGCGCTTGTCATAAAAGTCTAATATGTCAAGCAGAAATAGAACAAGAGTAATTAAAACACGAATGAAATATTTAAGGTGGCGATAGACTAAACTTGATGGCAATAAAGGACGCAGAAACAATACACAGCGATCACAAACACCCGGATTTCTCTGTGAAGTGTTTTACAAAGTCTCTTTGTTGGTAAAGTTTTTTTTTGGCCTCTCTGTTTCTTCTTTCTCTAGAAGACAAAAATTCATACACATCTGGTCTAGGGTCAAAGAAAGCAGCACCTTTCTCATTCAACGAAATGTGCAAGATCGTGTTTATTGTCTCGGGCAAAAGAGACGACCTTCCTACCGATTTCACGTTGTCATGATGGGAGACAGCCCATTCGGTTGCCATGCTATGCGGAACAACAGTGAGGAAAGACGCAAGGAATTTTTTCACAAGTCCGCAGCCTGCCTGGGTCATCTTTCTAAGACGTGGAGCATATACAGTGCCGTTGTCTTCTACTTCGACATGCTCATGCCGAATCTTGCTGAGGTTGGGCCACGAGCTACAAAAATCAGCAACAAAATCAGAGAGGCTATACTTGGCTCTAAAATCTGAGTTGCTAACTCTCTACTTGCCAAGATGAATTCCTTGGATGATTTGGCATCAAGAATTTGGATTAAATTCTGCATTGTGCCATCGTTTTCCGTGTTCATACGCTGATCTAGGAAATTTATGGCCGACTCGACGATTTCATTTCTTATGGCATGGCTGTCTCTGCTTCCACTTGAAAGGAACTGATGGGTTGTCTTTGCTTTTCTGACCGACGTATCACAGTCATCCTCGTGCCTATTCTCCAAATTCTGCTCCCCTTTCCCCCCCAGGAATAGGTAAATCTTTCATGATCTTTAAGTGCTCCACGGCAGAATCTTTGGCAGCTAGCACATCAGGAAGAATTAAGTTTGATTTCTGAAATAACTTTAGCAAGTTATTGAAGATACTACAGATGTCGAACATGACAGCATTCAACCACAGCTAAAAGTAAGCAATATATGTACGTCAAGCACGCAATACGGCACATAAGGGTATCTGCCTTTGGCCCTTGCCACTTGCCTGCCGTGATCCCTTAAACCACTTTTAAAGGAAGCCATCAGCCATGCGGCGATCTGAAGCAATGTTACCCTCTGACATGTCCTGCCAAACACTTCTTGCGGCATCCAGGTTATGTAAGACAGCATTCAAAAGATTCAATGTGTGTTCAGCAAACCTGACTTCAAAGTGCTTGGGAAAAGCGAGACATTTACCGTCTACCTGCAGATTAAATTTTCATTTCCAGTTGATTTATCTGTAAAGCACAATTATTGATGATTCTCTAGCAATTCTGGGAAAACTTATACAAAATATTATTATAAAAAAAATCCTTTTAATTTTGATCCTCGATCTTTTTTCATAGAAAGTAAGAATTATATACAGAGGATGAGGTGTACACATCAACATTCTGAGCTTTACATTCTGACAGTCTGAAATTGTTTACTTATTTCTGTATTTTTTGATCTCGTTAAAAAAACTTTTTATATGGTCTATTATCAATGCGGATAACCGACTCAGTCGTGATACATTCAGTGTTAAATACCTTATGGAGCAGCTTCATTCTGGAGACTGCCAGCACATTGCTCATCCATACTGACAGCTCAGGCACTTCCGACTGTACTGCTTCCAATGCTAAATCGGATCGATGACACACACACCATACTGTGAGAATATCTTTGCCAAGATACCTTTGCAAAAGCCTCCACAAGCCAGTATTTTTGCCACTATTTGCGCTTTCCCCATCGGTTGTTATTCCGACGAGATTATTGGTCTGCACTGCTGCTCTTTCAGCACATGATTTGAAAGAATCCAGAAGACCTTCCGCACCTCCTAATTCACTGCTTGCTATCCTCAAGAATACTGTGTTGACACTGACCTCGCTAAATGGCACATAACGCGCGGCTATAAATTTAGAGTCGACCAGTGAACTCTATAAATACTGGAACGATAACTCCAGATAAAAACCCTACGTTTGGGTGAAGCCAAGATGGCAGCAACAACTACAAACGTCGTAAACAGTCTTAGTACTATTTTCCCGAGGTATTTGCTATTTTTAAAAAAGACTGTATCGCAAACTAGGTTATAAGTTCATAAACCATAAAATTATAACTTAACCATAAAATTATCAAAATAAAAACATCAAATATCGGTACATTCCCAGAAGAATGGTGTCAACCGCACCGAGAGAAACAATAGAAAAGGACTGAACTTGATAACCTATTGATAACCAATTTGGCTTCAAAGATGGCGGCCAAGTTATCGTTCCAGTCTAATTTAGAGTTCACTGGAGTCGACCCGTTGCTTGTCAGTACTTCCAACAATTTGGACTGAGTAACAAAGGCAGTCTTTCAAGGACTGGGCAACTTGTCTCATTACTTGTTTCATAGATGCCAATGGTTGAAATGGCTCGAACTCACTATCCCATCCTTTGACTCAAAATGCTGCAAAACAGAATTGCTGTGATCTTATGAAAGTGATCGCGCCGGCAACTACGGGCGCTTAATGTTTCAACCTGAGAATCATTGTAAGCATCTACTGCAATTCGAACAAAAGGAATTTCAATTGTTCACTGTGCCATTTATTAAACAATTTAATCCAGGAATGACTGTCCGAGTTGCTTGCCCAAGCTTGGTCACAGTTCTCTATTCGTATAGCTTCTTCGTGAGCAGAAGAATTCAGGTGATCAACGATGTGTTTAAGCCTGTCTTTTCCATCAACGCGCACGCCATTTGCAATGGGCAAATGATTGTTAGCGCTCATCTTGCGCACCTGCAGCTCGTATTTACTACAGACTAGGCATTTCACAATTGGTCGATTCCTGTGGTCCTTGATTTCGTTTCTCATTTCAGGACAATCGTGCATTTTAAGCAACCATTTAACATCTAGCTTCATTTCGTTATACCAATCGGGTGAACTGACATGTTGTAGTAGTGCCGGTACACTAGAAATTTTTATTTCCTCGGGCGTAGTAACCGTAGTCTCATTGTTGGTCTCGGTTGTTGTGTCAATCATTCTGGCATGAGCTTGTCCCGTGGTTGCAAGAGTTGTTTTTGAAGTCAATGATGATCTACTCAACATGTCAAACAATGTTTGTTTTTGCCCTGAACAGGCTGCAGACTGTTCAAGTACCTTCTTCTTAGCTTCCAAATCTTTTTTGGTGTCCTGTTTGTTCGTCCTCTTCATTTTTAAATAAAATTTTTACCTTCAGTTTACCTTCATTTTAAGATCTTACCCGATTTTCAAATTTTAATCTTTCGCTAAAATACAAATGTGTAAACGGTATACTTCATTTTATACATAATATATTTGACTGCTTCATAGAGAAGATTGCTCTCTATTTCTACCTTTATCAATGTTTTGCAATGGGGAAAGGGATATTTATAATCAAATTGTTTCATATATTCTATTCCAGTGACCAATCATTATTCAAACACAAATAATAATAATAATAATAACACTTTATTTACCGAGGCTGACCTAAATTACTGGTTGCCCAATAGTTTTCATTATGGGCCTCATATTTACAAAATATATATACACTGATATATATTAAAATGTAGTTTCTATATTAAAGTGTTGTAATTTAGCGTTCTCTAATAGTCGTTTTTGTTCAAGTTTCTCTAATAATCGGTTCTGTTTAAGTCTGAATTAATTTTATGTACCATATAAAGCTTTCGACAATTTATAATGTCAGAAATTGGAAGCCATCCCAATTCTGTGAATAGTTTGATTGAGTTATCGTGATGTTTGGCATTCAGTATTAACCTTGCGCATCGCTTTTGAATTTTCAGAAGTTTAATAAGATTTTCTTTGGAGCAATTACCCCAGACAGTACAGCAGTACTCTAGGA
Source organism: Muricea muricata (assembly GCA_963855995.1). NCBI lineage: Eukaryota > Metazoa > Cnidaria > Anthozoa > Malacalcyonacea > Plexauridae > Muricea > Muricea muricata. The sequence goes on along the minus strand of OY979716.1, from coordinate 99,182,405 downwards.
CAGGTTTTATAATTGCGTTGTAAAGTAACTTTCTACAATGAATTATTAAATGTTCCTTTGCCCTTTTTAAGAGACAAATCCTGGAATTTAATTTCCTAATTAGGTACTCAACGTGATTGTTCCATTTTAATATTTATCAAGTTCAGCTCCAAAAAGCTTTTCATCTTTAATCTCACCGAGCTTGGTTTCGTTCAAGTAGAGATCTAGTTCGTCTGTACCAGAATGACGCAGTTTTTGCACTGTTCCAATCAATAATTTCTTTGTTTTAACACTATTTGGTACCATACGATTAACTGCGAGCTATTGTTCAATGATGTTTAATGCACTTTGTAATGTTTGTTGAATTTCATTACAAGATTTGCTGCTCGACCAAAGTGTTGTATCATCCGCATACATATCAGTATTAGCTTCAACAAGTGACAATGGGAGGTCGTGCTAGGGAATTGACGAGAACACAGCCGTGGAATAATATGTATTTAATGCTGCATTTAACAAGCATGCTATTTGCCAGAAACAAGTAGCCGGGATTTTAACGCTCGGCTAGAGTAGAGGCCTGGGTACGAGTTATTGTCGCTTACATAATGGCGGCGAAATCATTGCAGTCACCGAAGGTTAATTTCAGTCAGTTGACATTATTTGTTTAAGTTGCCCATCGTCTTATTATTTCTTTATTTTTTGGTAAAAGAATGTGAAAAGATTGAATTTTTAAAATTTTTTTTATTTATTTAATACCGAAAATTTACAAAAGAGAAATGAAATATTCATGATACAACATACAAGTGGGTTCATTTAGCTGCACTGAAAGCTGCACCAAAAGGGTCCTAAATTTGTCCAAAGTGTATTTCGTCTAATCATTGTTCATATAATCCACATATTTCTTAAAATTTGCCCTAGAAAGCATTCAGATTCGTGTATTGGTACCGTATTTTGTACAATAGTTTGCATTAAATATCCACCAGTACCGGGGCTTTTTTAACAGGGAATATCCACCGGTAGCGGGGAAAACGAGCCGGGATTAACAAGAGAAATTGTTAAGTGCCCCGCTATGCCGCGAAGGTCCGGGAGGGCCGTAGTTTCATTTGACTGGTGCATTACTGTTTCATATATGTCGCTATATTGGGGATTCAGCTGTGAGGAACAAAATCGAAAACTACATATCGACATCCGTCCGACAAACGAGTGCTTTGGCGTCTAGGCACTTAGCTTCATGCTCACTTCAAGACGCCAAAATTCTATATTTATATTTAAAAGCTATCAACTCTTTATTTCTTGTTTTGTTACTATTAAATGTTACTGATTGTATATTAACCATACAGAAGGCGAAAGGTGAGCTATAGTTATGTCTGGCAGATGCTCATAATTCAGATACTCTATTAAACAGAATATTAAATTTACCTTCTCAAATCCAAAATTGTAAACTCAAGCCCGTTTACACAATTATTTTTGCGTGAGAATTCTACAACAATACAATTGCTCGGACGTGTGGAATATATCATATAATTAAAATAATTATAGAGCAGTCTTAGAATCGAAGTATTACAATACAATATGACATGCACGCATGTTGTTCAGTTGTTATATGGATTTGACCTCTACAGCTCTTAAGATTCCGTTAAAAGCAAACTTAATTCTACGCTACACAAGATGATATACGTACATAGTGTTAGTTGCAACTTTCCTTACCTTAGATACCAGTAACCAGCGAAAGATAATGATTACAAACAGCAGCGAAGCAAGATGACAAGATCATAATACGTATTTGACAATAATAACTGTCGCCACGTATCCTAATTCACAATTATGCAAGTCAGCAGGAGTCCAAGGACCTCATTATGAGTTGAGATAAGACGCGGATGCGGACGGACGGATGAGTAGCGGATGCATGGACTGACGGACGGGTTAGTGGCGGATGTGCGGACGGACAAACGGGCAAATAGATATTATTCGCTTGTATTCTACGTCTAAATCATTATGTATATTGTATAGACGGCCTAGCGAGTCGTAACAGGCGCTGAGACTTCGAACTTTGAAATTGCAAACCACACAGATTCGAGTTCCCAAAGAAGCGACCGCTCAAACATCTCGCTTGTGGCAATAATTGCCGAAATCGTAAAAAAATTAGAAGATCGAATGAGTAAGAAGATTACTGAGGTGTCTCATAATATTGAAGAAATAAAGCTGAACACATGATAAAGATAGGATAAAGTCACATGCCGGTCGAAACATAAATTAATAATACAATTCATATTGTATGAATTCATATATATTTTAAGCGACAAAAATGATAATAGCGTTTCTTCAGAGACTCTCATAAACTCGCAAAGACAATTGAAGGGAAGTAAACGATCAACGTGACTGAACAAAGACTCTGAACATAATTAAAGGAAAAAAACAAATTAAGGCTCCTCAACAAACTCAATGTGCAAACAATTGTTGTTACTGAAGACCACATAAGGGGTAATAGAAGCAATACACCCCCCCCCCCCCCCCTTAAGTAACTAAAAGCGAGAATGACAGTTCAATCAGCCTAACTATAGCAGGACAATAATCGCTAAGTGGTAACTCAAATGTCGAACAGTCAAATGAGTAGTAATGTACGTAAAGGCCAAAATGATCAACCCTTTTTTTAAGAGAGCGCAAGGGAGGCGCAATAAAGGTGGAGGCAGTTTTTGAAGGAAGGCAAGGGGGCGCAGTTTTTGAAGGAGGGCAAGGGGGCGCAGATTTTGAGCAGGGTGACACAAGTCAATTGGAGGTGCGCGCGCATGGTGTAATAATATATGCATGACATCGAACATGACAACCTTGGGCAAGTTAGAGAAAGAAAGTCATTAAACTGTTCTGTCACAATACATATAAAATTTTCAGTGCGTCTCTACGATTATCACTTGAGATTCTCGTTAATTTCTGTAAGCTTTATTCAAATATTCGAATGGTCGCTATTTGTTCATCTACAATTTGTAGTTCGCTGCTTAACCACAGCTTAGTTAATTTCTCGCTGTTTCACCATTTAATGTTTATCTACCGTTTGTGTTTACAGTTTTTCGTTACAGTAGCTTATCGCCGTTTAGTAACCTTTGCTTGTCTACATTGCTTATCTAGTTTATTTCTAGTTATATTTGTTAATCTACATTTTCTAGTTAATTTCTCACTTCACAAGTTCCCGATTATCTACAGTTTATTCATTGCTATGTGTTATCAAGTGCAAATAATTAAGAAGTGATTAACACGAATTTGCATGCTCAAAAGTTAAGGTGGTCTACTAATAAAAAATTCCAAATTTATCAATTTTCAAAAATTGTAGAAGATATTGTTTGCAAGGCTCTCAAATCATTTTCAGAATATCAAACACAAAAATATTTACAAGCTAATTTTCCTTATTCAAACACGATAACTTGGCTAATATTGAATATTTGAAGGTGAAACTTTGCATTCATGTAGTAACGGCCTTTCTCTTGGGGATGAACTAAAATAAATGAACTCTATTTGAATTATTTAGTATACAGTTACAAAATTGTAAAATATGATTTTCAATTTAAGAGGCGCTATACATTGTTATGAAATAATTTTACTTCACACCCTAAACATTGTCTTAGATAATCAACAAAAAGTTGTTTCAAGTTTTTATCATTATTATAATCCGATTGCATTGGAAACTTTTTTTTTACTAGTGGACCTCCTTAACTTGTATATACATCAATATCTCAGTGATAGTCTTACTCGCGCGAAAGAAAATACACACATAGAATGTTGTTTTTCAAAACCAAATCTTTTTTAAAAAATACAAATTTATAATATGATCTACTTCTAAGAGCATAGCGTTTGAGTGTTTTTATTATGTTTAGCTAGTTCTCGTGTTCTTGTCGGTCCTCTGAGGATTATTTTGCTATCTACACAGGCTTCATAGGAATATACTGCGGTCTTTCGCCAAGTAATCTATGATCGTAACCTTCTCTTTGCTCGGGCGTCATCATTGCCAAATCTTTAGATCTCCAATCTGAAAAAGAAAACTACTCAATTGTAGAAAAAAAATGTCTGAACTTTGGCTTACCTTGTTCTGTTGCAGGTGTGGTAAGAAAGTGAGGTTTAGGAGTAATTGCAGATAAGAGTAGGAAACAAGAGTTTCTGTTTTTTCAACAAGAGTTTCTGATTCATCTTATTTTTAAACATCAAAACCCATTTAACTGGTCAGAATAAAGATCGCTCTTCTCCTACACTCTTAAAAATGAGTGTGTTACAAAACACACAAAAGTGTGTTTTCTAACACATTAAATGTGTTATTGCTACACAGTTTCGTTTACAATTCTCTAATAACACACTTTTCTGTGCTGAATAACACACCTAAATGTGTTATATAAGTCATCGCAAATTATAGTACTGTGTTAGATAACACACTTTAGAAAAAACACAGTTATTGTACTGTGTTATTAAACAAGCTTTTCTCCGCAAAGCATGTTAGCCAAACGAAATCTAACAAATAACACACTTTCGACAAAAACACACTTTGTAGGAGAAAACCGCTTTGTCCAGATAAACACACTTTTGTAAAACACACATAGCAACAAAACACGCTATTCAAATAACACGTTTATATGCATGTCCGTCCAGCTTCGCTTTGGTCTCTTTATGTTCATAGTATGTATATCAGCACTATCAATACTCAATTCATTATACTTGAATTTCTCACACAGAGATAGAATATGCGAAATTCTCTCACTGGGAATAATCGAACTTCTGCATTTTAAGCGCACTTTTACAAACTCAGGGTAGTCGAATTGCTAAGACCCAATTCAAACGCAATCCGGTGCCGCGAAAAACGATAACTGAAGCATCGAACGCGCAAGTTTCAATACACATTTATTCTCAGTAAACCAAAAGATTAAAAGAAAGGTGACAACTTAAGATCAAAAGCCATAAAAAGCTAGAAAAATTAGCGAAACTTTTTAAAGATTTATCATATTAAACGTATCATATTGAGCGATCAGTGGCTAATCCTTGCTCTATATGCCGTATTTGGTCACCCATAAGCCCGTGCGGGACAAAATGTAATCGGCTAACCGCGTCTGTTTTGAAAGAGCAAAGGTTTATGCTTCGAAATTGTTTATGAAAATTGGGCGAAAATATGGAGAAATATACAAACTGTGGATTGCTTAAAGAATATCTGTAAACAGTAAGTGTTAAATTATGTAGTCAGTTAATTTTAATTGACAAATATGGGCAATCAAGCGTTTATTTTCATGGTAACTTTTGTTAACGAACGATCAATGCTGACATTGTATCTTAGCGATTTATATGCTTGAAATTATTCTATAGTTTTAAATATGCATTAGTTTAAAAACAATCAATCATCCTATTTCATTTACAGACGAAGTTTTTAAGTGGCAAATAGTCTTCTAACATGTGGTCCTAGCAGTCAATGAGTCAAAGATCATAATATATATTACTGAATCAGATTTATCAAACCAACGATATTAATTCCTAGCCCACGCTAGCACATGGTATGAGTTTTGTGTTGTTTGTCCTATAACCTATATTATTATGTTGCCTTATTGAAATGATAGTAGAAAAAGATCGCACATATACAAGTGTTTGACTGAATTATTGATATAAAGATCAAAGCAGAACATATCGAGTACTTCATGAGAAATACATTGTTCTCATGTGTAGCAGTGACCTCAGTATAAATCTGGAGGAAGAACTACAGAAAATTGAAATAAAAGATTGCAAGCATAGCACTGATATTAAAGACTTGTGATAGCAAGCATAGCACTGATATTAAAGAGTTTTAAAGGCAGGTTACAGTCGCTAATGTAAACAAACGCTTTGTTTACATTTTAAGCTGCTATGTTTTTAAAATTTGATTGGACTGACACTTTTTGGGTTTGCTATGCTTTTAATTGAATATAAACCAACGTTTCAATTCAAAAAAGTTTTTAAGAATGCAAAATTTGGACAATGTGGTCCACATTTGTTATGAGCTAATCCGACGTGCAGAAGTGACTGTAACCTGTCTTTAAGCATTTTTATCGCATCAGACCTTTATGTGTAACCAAGCCAATTGCTGGTTTAGTTTCCTCCTGCAAGGAAAGTTGACAGGGTGGATAAGCTGTTATGGGTCTGCAATGAATTGGCATATGCTTTTGTGGAACTGTACCCTTGTGCTGAAGTTATTTGAAAAAGAATAATATTGCAGAGAAAAGGTCAAGCAGCTGTGGAAACACTCCCATACAGCTGTATTTTCCTACCCGCAACTAACCTTATCAGTGTCTGTAGTGCAGTTAAAAGCCCACACAAACATAGGATCTTACACTACCTGAAACAGTATGAAAAGAATTTGACCGTTTGAGTAAAAGCCCATCATAAGGAAGTAATTCAGCCTACCTAACCATTTCAAGTAGCAAAAGATTATATGTTTTAATGTCCATGCTTAAGTACTAATCTTCTTTTCCTGACCCATTTAATAGTGTTGCATTTCTCCTTTTTATTTGCCCTATAAATGACCTTATGATATACTGTATTGTGCAGTATTGTCGACATTATTTGATGTCATTCAATGAAAGTGCATATATTATACGAACATTTTTTGTACTTTTGCCTCACAGTGCTTTGTTAACTAGATTTAAAATTTGACCTTCTTTAACTTTCAGTTTTGTCCAACAATTATGTCACACTTTTTATACCATTTACCTATGTCCTGGATGTACAACATTATTAAAATTTTATCTATATGATATATAGGTTGAAAACAAATATTAGATATATAATCATATCATTTATTTTTCTAATTGTCCTTTATAGGAAAACAACTGGGTATCCACTTTGAAGGGAAAGTTCCTTCAATTTGACCATAACTATGAGGGAAGTGGTAAGTATTAATAGCATATATTATACAATTATTTCAAATGGGTTTTTTTCTCTCTTTTCCAACCCAACTCCCCATTAAGGCCGCCTTATACAAACAAATGGTGGAAACCCTAAAAACAACCTTATATGCAGTCTACTTTATGATGACTCATTATGCAAACTGTTATGTAATAAGTAGGTGGGAAAAAAAATCAAATTGAAATATCTGATAGACTAAGTGTTGGAGAGCAAAAATGACCAAATGACATTTCAAAAGAAAAAGGCTGCATTTTTCAATTGTGTGCATGAAGCATACATGTGCCTCATAGCAGGGCTGCCAAGATGGGGGAGGGGCAACTAGCCCTGGGCCCCAAACTTATTAGGCCTGCAATTTGCGAAATCAAAGGAGAGTGTAAGGCATTAAGGTATTTAGAGGTATTCTCAATGCTTTGGAATACTGTCCACCTGTTTTTAGTCTTGCTGTTTAGAAAAAATGGCATCAGAAGGTCCCCAGATATAATTTTGCCCCAGACCTTGCAAATTGTCTTTTCAGCCCTTCTTCATGGAAGCCAGCCTCAAATTGCTTCTGTCCTGCTGAATACCAGCTTTAGAAATATAACAGTATTATATGATTAAATTTTGTTGAATATTAACCAGGCAAATGGGTAATTCTGGAAAATTTATAAAGATAAACTGAAAATAATGTGTTGAACAATCAGATGGTTTCCTGGTGAAATTAATACATACTTAATACATACTGGTGATTAAAATATATCTAAATCCTATTTTAGGATTATGGTATGTAGTTCTTCCCATTTGCTTCAAGAGTGTTGGCAATGTCCCATCAAAGATAAAAGAAAGAAGTAGGAACAAAGAGAAAGAATTGAGACATTATAAGTACCGTAATAAATAGTTTAAATGTTGAAATTGCAATCATTCAGTGGTAAGAAAGGCGAATAAACTAATGTTTTTGAACAAACTACAATGTTAACTAATGTTTAGATTTAAATCTAAATTAACATTTATATTTACTTTAATTAGCAGGCAAGTAGTTGTAACTAGTATTTAGGATTATATAAGTTATTGCTATAAGGAATTATATATAACAATTGAAATAAACACTTTCAATTTTTATTAATTTTCATGAGTATTGTTTGCATAGGTGCTAGGGTGCTGGTAATAACACGTTTAGAATGTGTGCTAGAAAACACGCCTAATTTGATAACACACTTTACAATAACACACTATTGTGTGTTTAATAACACACTCTTCTGTGTTATAAAACACACTTTGCATAATAACACACCCTAAACCGTGTTGATTATGGGACAGGCCAAAAACACACCCTAGAGTGTGTTATATAACACGCTGGTGTGTTATATAACCCGTGTTATTTAAGGGACAAAAAAAGCGTGTTATATTAACACACTTATTTTTAAGAGTGTAAGAAGATAGTTTCTGTAACTTCTTCCATTCGCACTTTTGTAGTACATCGTCATGTGTATGACGATATAGGTTTTTCTTCAAATATTGTTCTAAAGCAGTAATTTGTTAGTACTAGATTGTCAGTCTTGAGTCTTTGTTTATCATCCATTGTAGGCTTTAGATCCAACATTAAATACCCACGTATTTTATTACCCATGGCTCGTAGCTTTGTCATAGCTTCTCATACATTCTTGTGCTTTTCCGAGATTTACTTGTCTTGAAAGTATAGAAATTTGCCGTCTATCGTCTTGACTTGAACAGCACGATATAATGGGCGTTGGAACAGATATTTCATATCTCCTTCCCTTGATGTAATATGTTTTGCACAATAAAGATTACAGACAAATTTCTGTGATGGTACCCCTTTGTAAAAGCATGAACAATAAGCTTGTCTTTACCAGATTGAGGCATGAGATCGTCAAAAACGATCATACGATAATCTGTTTGGTTGATATCTTTGGGGATATCTTGATTAAACTTTATCTCAGGCATTGCTTTCATCATATTGAAATAAGATTGTTGCCATTGACCATAACATCAAATGATACGTCGAGGAGGTGGAGGTGACCCACATGGTCTTCCCACTTTGAGTACATTCAGCTACGATGTTTGTAAATACAATGGAGCACAGCTTGCCTGCCTGTTGTGATATGATGAATTTTTGAGATTTTTGCTTGTACTTCCTGCTTGTGATGACATAAATTGAAGGGTTTAACGAAGGCTCTTGCACAAATATTACATTAACTAGACATTAGGATTGCTTTCTGTGGAATTATTGGCCCATCCTAGCTCCTCCAAGAGACTTCTTGCAATCATTCACTGGTATAGTAACCTGACTGCGTTATTATTCTTGTAGCTCGATTTTGTAGCTTTTGTATTTTATCAAGCGAAATCACACCTAGACCGTCCCAAACCGTGGAACAATAATCAAGGTGAGGCTGGATTATTGCTTTATTTATTTTATTGGCAACATCTGTTGTTTTAAATGGTCTTACACGCTTAAGGGTACCAATAGCCGGGGAGATCTTTTTCGATTTTTCTTTGACATGTTTGGCCTAAGTAAAGTGTTGATCTATTGTAATGCCCAATGTTTCCGTTTCATTTACTTTTTTTAATCGGTTGATCATTGATTGTTATGTTAATATTTCCATCAACATTAACATTATTCAATCGTTGGCATGACTATATTGAGGCTGAGGTTATTAACCTTCAACCAAATACTAATATTTTGGAGTTCCTGATTTAACACGTGTTCGAGTTCAGATAAAGTGTATCATGTGAGACGTACGTTAGTGTCATCGGAGAACCAGTGCTGAGACAATTTGATCGGTCGTTTATGTATAAAGAAGAGCAACAGACCAAGTATGCTACTCTGAGGAACCCCACATGAAACTGATCGTGAATTTGACATGTGTCTATTGAAAAAGCATGCACACTTGTTTGCCATCATCAAGATACAATTGAAACCATACATTCAAGTGATTTTTGTTCTATAATATGGAATTCAAGTTTCCGTAAAATTATGCTGTGGTCAAAGGTATCAAAATTAGCTTTTTCGAGGTCAAGAAATACAACTCCATTTAATAGCCCGTTATCAATATTAACTGACTATCGTTAACTATTCGTTGCCGTGCTATGAAATGATCTGATGCCGACTGACAGGGGTTAAAAAGAATTTTATCGTTATCCTTGTTCATAGACAATTTTTTCAAATATTTTTGCTAGAGTCGGAATGACTGAGATCGGTCTATATAATCATTCAGATCATTCTTTTACCTTTTATAGAAATTGGCGTTACACTGTCGATTTTTCCACCCGGTTGGAAATATCCCCGTATTTATGGACGAAGTAAATATCTCTGTAAGTAAAGGGGCTACTTGTGAGCCGCAAATTTCAATAGTTTGTCTGAAACCAATACAGGCCAGTCGCCATTAGGACATTTATATTTTCTGGCTGTACTGGCTGTTGGTGCTTTTAAGAAAAAATGTATGTTGTGTACGTTGCATGCAGGATTCAGGTTCCATATTTTCATTAGGTATTACAGCACCAAAATTTTTGCAAACAGTTGAAAATGTAAATTAATCCTCTAGTATAGCCTTTTGTTTAAGGTAGTCTCTTTTGCACATTTCCTGCTGCAATTGACTAGCAATCCATGAAGATCTCTTATTATGTCTCTTATTATATATGTCTCTTATTATCTCGTTTATGTCTCAGTGGAGCGTGCCTATCAATGCACTCCATTAACAGAGACCTCCACTTAGACCACATTGTATTTGGATCACTACTTAACTTAATATCGTTCCAATTTAGTTGCTCTAAACCTCAGAGGTGTTGCTTCTTCCTGAACTTTTTCATACTTCGAATTTCGATAATACGTTTTCCCCTACGTTCATATTTTGTTTCATACGTCATATAGATGAGCGAATGATTACTGAATAACCCCTGTATGTGATGATTATCTATCAGAGTTTGCTAGCTGTCTGTCTATAAGTGACCTATTTTACTCCGTAGTATCCAGTCCACTTGACGTTCAGATATCCCATAAAAACGATACCGCTAAGAACATATATAATTGTGTATTCTTTACAAATTATTTATAATTTTGAATAGATTAACATACGTTATGGTTCGGTTTTTTTTTGCTTCCTGTGTATTATCATGCATGGGCATTGGTGTTTCCCTAGAAACTATAAAACACCCGTGATATTTTACTGGAAACTACCACACTCTTATTTCCCGCCTTGTTTTTTTTTGTATCAAGAATATGGCTGTCAATATATAGCTTTTTGTCAGACGTTTTAGTGAGGTTATGTCAATGCGATTTACGATACCAAAGAAGCAGTTCAAGAATTTTTAGACTGGATAAATAAGCTTCAGCAGATTGTTATCTTACCGTTTGAAGAGCTTTAAATAAAATATCGTAAAGAATTTTGTATTAATGTACCGGCAATCACCATGCAAATATACTACGAACGTATTGCAGAAGTTTGTATTGGCTGCAAAAAGAAAAGGTTCTAATTATAGAGGTTTTCATTTATTTTTTTACATTTTTTAAACATTTTTTGTCTTTATATATTGTTTTTTAACATGTAATTATAGGCTCGCATGTCTCATACGCTTCCAATCAACATGTTTTGTTTTTTGCTGAGATTCTTTTTTATTTTTTGCGCTCACTCATGAGATATCGGTCTTGCCACTCGAACATACATAACACCATATCTCAGGATCACCGTGAAATGTTCAATAAGGATCGCGAATACAAATTAAATTACACATACAGTTGTGCATTTGCGCCCCCCCCCCCCCCTCATTATAGTCTGGCGGTTATCGACCCAAAAAACGCTCTAGCTTTCGTATTTGTGATAAAAGCATGAAACTCGGCAAAAATATTACTGACCCTAAGGGTAACAATTCCTGATATAGGGCCAAGCCAAGTTGAGCTCTGGAGAGGAGTAACACGTATGTCACAAGTGTATCGGCATGGAAACGAAGCTACAGCCAAAAAAGCCTTTCAAATTTAACAAACAACGTATTTTTTCCAGAAAAACTTCACAATTATACACTTTCATTGTATTTTGATAGTTTTGAAAACTTTTCACGTCTCGAAAAGCTACCTTGTGATTGTTTACAACATTTTCAAGTAACATGCCTGCAATCTCTCACAAAAATTATGAAACCATGAATATAAAAGTGTATTTGTGCCTCCCCTCTCCCCTACAAAGCAATGTTGCTTGTGATGAGCAGGAACTTTTGTTGTGCAATTGCTCGTCTAACACCCAACATTGCTTGTAGGGGGGAGGGGGAACAATAACATCAACTAATGTCACAAGCCTGCTAATTCAATAGATTTATATGCAAGTCTCAATATATTTTGTGAAGGATTGTGGGTACCTGTGCTATTATTACCCATAGTGAAATATTTATTTTTTGTCAAAGAACAGCATTGTCTTGGTCACCACTGTTGTTTCATCACTGTTTATCACCGTTGGTTATACGCTGAATTAAAAAAATAACGCAAATACACTAGCGAAGCCAGCCGGAAATATGGTCATGCAAATGCCAATTTTTCTGTGTTTATAGGCCGCATAAGGAATCAATTTCTAAAGAAATGAATAAAGATAGCGATTTAAATTTGCATTTGCATGACCAAATAAATGCCGGACTGGCTTCGCTACTGTATTTGCGTTATTTTTTAATTTAGCGTATAACCGACGGTGACAAACAGTGATGAAACAACAGTGTTGACCAAGACAATGCTGTTCTTTGACAAAAAGTAAATATATTTCTTTTTATTATTTGCCAATAACACGCAGTTTTGTAGCATAAATCACTATGGGTAATAATAGCACAGGTACCCAAGCTTTTTACTTCAATTGCTGTAAACAATCACAAGATAGCTTTTCGAGACGTGAAAAGTTTTTAAAACTATCAAAATACAATGAAAGTGTATAATTGTGAAGTTTTTCCGGAAAAAATACGTTGTTTGTTAAATTTGAAAGGCTTTTTTGGTTGTAGCCTCGTTTCCATGCTGATACATTTGTGACATGCGTGTTACTCCTCTTCAGAGCTCAACTTGTCTTGGCCCTATATCAGGACTTGTTACCCTTAGGGTCAGTAATATTTCTGCCAAGTTTCATGCTTTTATCACAAATATGAAAGCCCATGGTCGACAACAGCCGGACTATTAGTCACTCAGTTAGTATAAGCAAAATTTCAGAGGATATACTGCCTCGTCCCCAGGCGCTTGGTAATAAAACGCGCATTATGTAGACAGTTTAATGACGTACTGCATTGCGGCGTGAGTGCGCAAGGGACGATGGGATGTGCGTGCGAAGGCTAGCGCCTGGCCGATCTTGAGCTGTCATGGCGGACAACGAGATCTTCGAAGAGGAAGCATTGAAGAATCCAATCCATCAATAGAGTGAATTATTAAAACAAGAAACATGGTTAGTATTCTAATAATAAAACATTGTCATGTATTCATACCTTGTAATCCCTCAACAGCCTGGTTCACATCCTCGAGTGCTGCCATATTGACTTCATTAAAAAGGTCAAACGGCATTAAAAATTGATGCAATTATGATCACATGTTTGAAAAGTATGCAAATAAGATTGAATATAACGGCGTCGAAGAAAACAGAACGAAAAACGGACCGTATTTGCCGAAAAACCACGATTTACAAGAAACAGACGTATTTTGCAAAAAAACAGAACAAGATCTCCCAGGCGCTCCGCAATATCCCCTTCACATCCCATCGTCCCTTGCGCACTCACGCCGCAACGCAGTACGTCATGTAAACATAATACATAATGCGCGTTCTATTACCAAGCGCCTGGGGACGAGGGAGTAGGATATAACTATTTCCGTGCGTATATCATGTGAAAGTTTAAAACCCATCAATGCACTGGCTCAGTCGTAGTCAAATCATTCATTCCTCAAGCTCAAACATAAGTTTTGGAACTTACTTGTCCATTTGAAATATTATATTTTTGCCATAACACGATGCACGTGCCCAGAATAATAATACAGATGTGATGTATGACCGTGCCACTGCTTGTCTAGCCCCTAACCGGATTTTGACCTGACTGTATGGTTTTGAAAACAAGTGAAGAGCAATTGCACTCCCACTTTGCAGCCCCCTCTGGCAACGTCCCTGTATCAGACGAATCAATTTAAAGTAAATGTGGTTGTAATGCTCAGAGTGAGTATTTGACGCATAACCAGTTTCAAAGTTGGTATTCAAAGGAATTCAAGATTTTTTTCAAGATCTGTTTTTGTGGACACTCAAACCCATAAAAGATTTCCACACTTCACAAAATTGTATATATATTGTAATATACTTGAAATATACCTTTACACAAATACATCTACGCATGTACCTTTACACATACATAATTATATACATACATATTTAGATAAACTATCCAGTGTTTCATTGGCTGATATAAAAAAATTTGAAGACAGCTAAAATATGATATTCTACAATAAGAAATTCGATGCTACAAACAAAGGTTACTTTATGAGAAAATTAGCTACATTACCTCTGACCTTCACTAATAGAACCGTCAATTATAAAATCAAATCAAACACAATCCACGTACAAAGTACATCAAGCGCATAGCTTACAAAAGTGTAGTCAACGAGAGTAAATTTTTGAATGTTTACACCTCCTTACGATCGAGACATTTCTTACTTTATTCCATGTCCTCATTCATCAGTATTGCAGACAAACATCCTTTCTAGATAAATTAATTAAAATCTTAAAGTTAATTTATTGTTTAAAGAGCATATGGCACGATTTTTTAATTTTAGAGTCGTAGGATTCCTTGTGCGGTGATTATCGTAGTGTAATTTGAAGGTTCAAAAATGTGGCCGTCAAGGAAAAACTGTTGGGAAAGAAATTGCGTCAAAATGATGCTGCGGTATAATGATGCTTCTGGATTTCCCGGAGCTAAATCCAATCAATAACTAGCATTATATACCAAATACATCTCATACAGGTACATTTACGCATGTGTTAATGCTTCTATAAATCCAGGCCCTGTTTTTGTAGGAAAATATTATTGATCGACGGCTACTGTATGTTGTGCCTGACGACCGCCATGCTTAAATTATTAATTCTTCATCGAACAAGGTTAAATATTCTAAATAACGACGAATTACAGATAAATCTAGATTACCCATTTCAAAAGAACTCATTTTTTGTATTTGAAATAAAACGGTTAAACGTGGAATCATGTCGATTCTAGTTGTAGGTACACGAAGGATCTTCAAATCAACAAGTGAAAATGCTAAACCTTACTGCCGTGTAAATAGAAGCAGCCTTATTGCTTTAATAACTCTTACGTCAATGAACCAAGTTGCTAAACTATATATTACCACAGATAAATTTGCTGCTCCTAAATGTATGTTCTTGAATATCTGTAGCCTAGTGAAGTCTAGAAATGGGATCAAAGCGAGTGTGGCGCTGGAGCAGATCTTTTTGCGAATGACATTGATGTTTGTGTAATATTGGAGCCCACTTGAAAAAGAACGTACCGGACGTGGTGGGAATGTCTAATTACGTTATTTATAGAAGAGATCGGAATTAATTTGGAAACGATAACTGGGAGAAAGGAGGCGTTGCAATATATATGAGAAGCAACATTAGTATTTAACATGCGTTACGATCCGAAATGTACGAGTTGTATAGTTTGCAAATTGAATTGCCGTCGGGTCATTTAATGCTTATATGTGGTATTTATCATCCACCAAAACCAGGATATTCGGAAGATGGCTTAATAGAATATATTATAGATATTGTCAATGACTTTCTTGAATATCATCCCAGTGAACTACTGTAGTTGTATGTGGTGGTGATCTTAATTGATTAAATTTAGAAAAACGTTTGAAAGTGTACTAGACTTTCCTACTCGGGGTGACTCTAGGTACCCTATCAATGTCTAGATAAAGACTGATCAGAAAGTCTGTATACTATCATGCAGCTAGTATAAAACTGAAACTTTTAACATTCAAACAGTTATTACTGCAATATAGTAATTGTATCTCTTCAAATTCGCACCCAAATCACTCGACTTTGCAATGCTGCTTATCCCCATCTTAACATTCGATTTGTTTTTTGCTCCTCGACACGCATCTCTTCTTTCTTTCCTTTTATTTTAAGGATAAAGTCCCCAAGTTTCTGAGATCTGGTGTTGTATATCCTATTTAAGTGTCGATGCTGTTCCGCGTCGTATGTGGGTCAAACCACGCGCCATTTACACACCAGAATATCGGAACACTTAGGAATCACTCCTATAGCTGGAAAACCGTCATCCAGTCAGTTGTGTCTAGTATATTCTCTCACTTAAACACTACACGTCACTCTGCCAACTTTGACGACTTCAAAATTCTCTCTTTTTGCTCCGACTCTAGTGAATTAATGACTCACGAAAGCCTCCTTATATCTAAACTCAAACCCTCTCTTAACGTCCAGGGTAGCTCTATTCCACTTAACCTTCTTTAATATATCATGTGTTGTTTTGTGTCTGTTTTGCGTCTTTTGTCTGTATTGTCCTGTCATGTACTATCCTACACCCTCCTATCCTTTATCTTCCTTACTACCACGTAACATAACACCTTGTGAATATATAATAATAAGCATTAGTCTGATGATGTCTTAAGTTAAAGACGAAACGTTACCAATAGAATTCATTATTTTAAATCATACTGTCTCATGGCTTTATTAAAAGTTATATGTTGGGCTCTCATATTTATCAAAAGAATTTGGTTTCCACCAGGCAAATCTCTAGCTACGCCTTTCAATTTGATATTCTGACTTGTAAGAATTAATACGAAATATATAATATCAAACGAAGAAACACTAACGTACATACGCAGTCAGTTTCGATTCAGTCTATCCCTCAGTTTAATCCAAACAGCGAAGAGGGGGCAAGTTTAGCGACAAGATGGATTACGTGGATTGCGGATTTCGAGAATTTTATTACGGTCAGTGGCATACAAGATAAGACACAAAAACGTGCATTACTCTTGTATGAAGCAGGATCCCAACCAAGTACGCGAAATTTTTCGACAATTAGCTGACACGGCGAGAGGCAGGACTGCGATATTGCAAAAGCCAAGCTTAAAGAACATTTCGAACCACAAAAGAACTGAAGATATGAAGTTTTCAAATTCCGTGAAGCAAAGCAAGAGCCGCCTGAAACCCTCGACCAATTCCACACGCGTTTAAGACCCCTGGCATGGACATGCTCCTTCGACGATGTCGATTTTGAAATAGAGCAGCAAATAATAATGGCTGGAACTTCATCGCGAACTCGGAAAAAAGCTCTCCGTGTACAGTCTTAGAGATATTTTAGTGGATGGTCGACGTGTCGAACAAAGTTCATTCCAAGCTCGAGAAATTGAAAGAAACAAGGCCCGATCATGTACAAGGAATAAAACGTGGACAACAATGCCATTATTGTGGTGGACAGTACCCATGGCCATATGACAAAACACCCTGCCCAGCGAATGGAAAGGAGTGTCGGAAGTGCGGATAGTTAAACCACTGCGCTAAATTATATCGTAGCAAAGCACAGCCAAACAAACCGAAGACACGCGTCCCAAACAGAAGCGACAGCCTCTACATGCCTTAAAACTGCAGGATAGTGATTCAGATACGAGCTCTGATGACTATTTATACACCTTGAAAAACAAGCGTTTGAGTGACTGTTTGTAAACATTCGTCCCAGGCTTCCAAAGATGCTGGTGCGACAATAAACGTAATCGATCACACAACCTTTAAGAAAATGGACGGAGTCAACTTAAAGAAGACTAAAATGAAAACCTTCGCTTACAATGCAACAGAACCTGTACAATTTCAAGGAAAATTCGAAGCAAAGGTTAAATAAACACACGTCGCCGTGGCATTCAAAGTTGCTAATGTACTCGGCATACAAACAGAATTCTCAACACATTATTGGCCACAAGGTAAAGCCATAGTCTAAAGATTCATGCAGCCATTTGGCAAAGCGTTGAAAACAGCAAAGATAGAGAAACGTCCTTGGCAACAAGAATTAAACCGGTCCTGTTACAATACAGAACGTCGCCACACTCGACAACATCAGTACCACCCGCAGAATTGCTCCTTAATAGAACAGTTCAAGGTACATGTAAATTACCGGTCTTACAAAAGCGCAATGTTATCCACAGACACAGACAAGCCTGCGAAAAAGAGAGTGAAAAACAACAATATAACAAGCAGTATGCAGATGCCCAACGACACGCGAAATCAAGTGATATTCAAGTTGGGGACTGTGTGCTTGCATACCAAGCTTGGCAGAACAAGTTGACCTCTAGATTAGGTGCGGTTCCTTACACAGTCATAACGAACTAGGGATCCAAGGATAGTGCAAAGTTTCTGAAAAGACTTAGACACTTAAACTCGAAAAACTAAGAAAAATTTAATGATAGCTTTGGAAATAAAATGTTAAAATGATGTGGTCTAAAAGCGTTTTGTTTACGTGGGATGTTTTTAGACACTCTGATAAATAATTTTATAATTTTCATGTTTAGCGAGCATATTCGGTTTCACGTTTGCTGAATCTCTGACCTTAGACTCATATAAACAAAACGGAATGAACGCGCAATTAATACTGAACGTGAACTAAGATTGTAAACATACAAACTGTGCGCTACTGTTGTGTGTTAATAAAAAACTGTCACAATATTAGGCCAATATCTTTACTTAGTATACTTATGTACGGTTTACTTTAGGTCTACTAGTATTATTGGAAATTTTATGTACACAATCATCAGTCATCACATCACAGCCTTGCGGCTTGCAGAAACTGATTTCACACGCACGCAACATTACCAAATATGCCGATTTCGCTTTATCTCGCTTGTTTTTCATCATTTTCTGATGAAGCCTTGCCAAAATGTAGAACAAAACTCCTGCAATTCATGTGGTGTATATTTAGGAATATAAGACGTAGAATAGCGAAAATATTGCGGTGTATTTATTGCTATGTATTCAGACTATAGCTCATATCTCTTGTTAGCGATATATATTCATACCATATAGGTCAATTTATGCTGTCCATTTGAGCTCGTTTTAAGGCGAAAAATCGCTCTTTATGCATAATAAACGAAAGCATAATAGTCTGAACATTAAAAAATCTTGTCCTGCCAGTTAAAATGGTGCATTTAAGCCGTGGAAATACATGTTTAACTCATGTTTATTATCCCACTCCTAGACCTCTGCATAGCAACGGAAGCGGGCGCTACGCAAAATACAGGTGCTTAACTGAATATTGTAAATTCCGGGGGAGTTTGAGGGCACTGTATATACATGTCTGCAATAAAATTAATACGCTCAATAGTTGCCATATGGCTCATTTACCTATCTTTTTCATTTGTATGAAGAACAGCATACAATGGTTTATAACTAATCCTTATAATTTTAACTAAAACATTGCAATAGTAACATTCAAGCAATCAGGTGGCATATTCAAAGTTTGCACCACCCCCCGGAGTTTACACTATGACTGACTGGCTGGCTGGCTGGCTGGCTGGCTGGCTGGCTGGCTGGCTGGCTGGCTGGCTGGCTGGCTGGCTGGCTGGCTGGCTGGCTGGCTGGCTGGCTGGCTGGCTGGCTGGCTGGCTGGCTGGCTGGCTGGCTGGCTGGCTGGCTGGCTGGCTGGCTGGCTGGCTGGCTGGCTGGCTGGCTGGCTGGCTGGCTGGCTGGCTGGCTGGCTGGCTGGCTGACTGACTGACTGACTGACTGACTGACTGACTGACTGACTGACTGACTGACTGACTGACTGACTGACTGACTGACTGATTTGAATTTTCGCCACTCATCACAATACTGCAAAGTTTCTTTGAAACTTTGCACTAAAAATGGTCGCGAATTACTGCCCAAGACCGACACGGAAATATATCATAACTAGAAATTTTTCGCAGTTTGAGCGTATCCCACAACAAAATAGAAGTGATAGCGATACTGACAACAACGATCAGAGCACTACTGAGAAGAATCAAGATCAAATTGGAAACACTAATGGACAATTACCATCAATCATCAGAAGATCGAATCGTGTGCGAAAAGCAGCACAAAGATATGGATAACCTTTAAGTTGGACTTAGACAGCCTTTAAGTTTAAAAAAAGGGAGTAATGTAATATAGTAATTGCATGCTATTTATAGTACACCTGTCAAATTGATATTCTGTTTAGGTAAGCCCATTTTGGGAACATTAGAAAAACAATAACAGATAATATAGGATATATAGTTTGGGTGAGATAAAGCGAGACATGTAAGAATTAATACGAAACATATAATATAAAACGAAGGAACATTACACAATTACGAGATTATAGAGAACATCGGAAAATCAAGTTTCAGCAAGGGATTACTGAGCAGAATTGGAATGACATAAATGACATGGATCTGGAGGATGCAGTGGATTTTGCGCACTCTACTATTGAGAACCTAATCGACGAATATTTTCCAAGTAAAATGGTAAAGATGTCTTTCAGGGATTCTCCGTGGATGAGTCCTTTGTTAAAACTGCTTTTAAAGAAAAGTCAAGGTGTTAAATGAAGGGTGGAAGAAGCCTGAACGCTCTGACTAAGAAGATAGGTCGCATTATGTCTTAAAATCGATGCAAACTGGCTTCTGGGAAATTGGAATATCGTGCTTGGTGGAAAAAAGTTGATGTTTTCACGCTGAGGGAACAAAACCCTGGCTGCCGCTTAGATGATGAATTTATCTGCAAACAAAATGATTTTTTGGCAAAACTTTAAAACCTTGTTTTGATAACAGATATGTTAAGCGTATTCCAGCTGTAGTGGATGCTGACACTCCCGTTCCCCAATTGACTGATGTGCAAGTGTATTATGTCCTCTCAAAAATAAAACGTACTGCCACTGACCCTGATGGGATCCCATTTTACAACTATTATTATTGATAACATAATTCTCCAAACCCTTTCCAGGCGTAGGGCATGCAGCATTGTTGCCTCAAGGCTAGGTTTTCAAGCGTACGCGAGGTCTGTACAGAGAATTATTGGACCAACGTTTCTTTTTGTTCGCAGTTTATAGTTATCCAGTTTTAAACATATTTTGTCTAATGCAACCAAAAAACACACTGTAAATGCCATACTGTATGGCTCACATATCTATCCAGAAAACATGTTGGCCGGCAAAGCTCTGACGTTATACATCTCTCCTATGGAAATGTTCAAGCTACGCCCATGCAGACCTGACGCGATTTCCCAACGACAAGAGAAATTTTTTTTGCAAGATATGTACACAAAATACCTTAAATGTCTCCAGCGCATCGGAAGATTAGACTAAAATGGAAAAGGATAGAAAAGTGAAAGAACGTTGAAGGTCGAAAATTCCCGTCGCGTTGTCAAATTGCGCCCGATCTGTGTGGACTTTACGGCTGGATGTTTGCACAGTGCCGCAGAACTTCTTTACGTTTTCCAACTCTAACGTTTAGGATTCTGTTTTCAAACTTTTTGGGCCTATTTAAGTAAGCGTTACGTACGATTTCACATTTATTCATGCCGGCATCGGGTAAGTTCTATTCATTAGCAGGACATAGTTATACAGAACACAATTATAGATGCTTAAAAATGTTTGCGTGGGTTTCGTATTATGCTTACCTATCTAAATGAATCAACCGTCAATATATCCCATTCAGAATCATCTGAGCTGAATAATCCTGTATCAGTAAATTCCGCAGCGTTCGATTCTAGATTACCATCCGTCGCTGTCACTATCTCAAATACCATCTTCAGCAGTCCCGCGGTGTCGTTTGCTGGATCTTCGGGAAAAATTTGTTGTTTACGAATGTGTTCCTTTAGCCACAATACCTCCTTGGTAAACTGACATTCCTGTGCAATTCGAAGAGCATCCCATGCATGGTCTATTGCTTTTGCTGAACTTCCAAGGATTTTGATTTTCAACTTATGGAAGTCGACCTGTAAAGAGTTTACGTCTTTCGTATAAACGAAGACAAATAAAACAAGTATACCACAATATACAATGAAAGACACATGTCTGGCAAAATACACAGGCATGAACAAAAAGACATTTTTACTGAATTTTTGTTTTCAAAAGGCTATTAAATATAAGCAATAAAAACATTCCGCGTGTTCCTATCGAACACTTGCCAAAGTGCGAGAGATATGAATCTCAAAATTGCATAGTTCGCACTTGTTAAACGACCCTTTTCTACTGCGGAAGTCCACGTCGGGCCGTTAGGGGGACAGCTTCAATCATTATTAACCCAAGATAACATACATGTAAGACCAATCCTCAATATCTTGTAACATTTATTATATACTTCTTCTATCTCATCGTTCTTTCGTTAACTCTTCAACTATTATACTCAACTGTCATACTATAGCTATCTAATTCGTGCGTGCAATCATTTTTTATCCCCTCTGTGCTACAATGTTTCTTTGTTTATTGTCTGGTGCCGATCAATGGTTCATTGTGCGTGCTACGTACGTGCGCATATCTTAATTACATTAATTGGTGTGCTGTTGCAAATACTATATCACACACTTGTGCTCGTGTAAAACAACAGTAATTGCGAAAACAAACACTTTTCACTTTCCACGCAATTTCTCGTTTTCCCAAAACTTACGTGTGTGTTTCTATTTAACAATTAGTCGCCAAAGCAATTTTCCCCTTCGTAAACGGTCGAGGCCTTCTGTCGTTACCCTTATTTATGTTGTTCCCAGACTACCCTGGTCTAATTTCGATCGAGATATATTATAAATGCAAATTGCATCGACGGTTTCCAGCAAGCTCTTTAACTCAGTCGTCTAGGCGTGCAATTTGTATAGGTATCATCCGATGGCAACAAGAATTTGGGATTAATGGCACGAGTGTACGAGATGAATTTGGAAATCTTGCCACTCTTGAAATCACAGAGCATGAGGCGTCCAATTGTTAATTGTTTAAGTACAATTTCTTTAATAATATAATTTATGTATAATAATGTCATAATTTAATGACATATATTAATAACATAAAATGCATTTCTGTTGTGAATATAATTTTGTTTGGAAAACTTAGCTTGTAGACAATGTTTGTTTTGTAAAATATAGCAGCAATAAAAATCAGTAAACTTACAAGATCATTTTAAAACGAAGACAGTATAAGAAAGTATATATATTTTTAGTTTAACTTCATGCTAAACTTAAAAATAGAATAACTGAAAAAAGGCCCAAGCATGCTTTTTTACATGACGTTAAAATCTCAACTCCCTCTCCCCGATTCACGAAAGTGCGAGCAAGTTTGTTTATTATTTCAACCAATCACACTCGTTCCTCGAACCAGATAGCACTTATGCGGGTTTTCCCTAAGGCTACTGTCTCCCCACCAAGCATCGCTTAGATGTGCAGAGAACGTATTGCGTCAATGCGAGGCTTGCTGGTAAGCACAATAGGCTTAGGGAAAACCTGCATAAATGCTATTCAACAATTATCGATTTCCACATTATACTCTGGATATATCTCACAGTATATCTTAACGAAAACCGATTAATTTTTGTTTCATGCTACATACCTTCTGTCTAAGAGTAATGATATTCCACAATTGATTTTCTAACTCTTCTAGCGAGTTATTTAGCACAGCAGCAAACTGCTCTTTATCTCCGCTATCAAGGTAAAATTGCACAATAGCCTTGCATCTTAGAATTAACAATTCTATTCGAATCCGTTGCCAAGTTTCTTGATCACGATCTTTGAGTTTATCAGATACATTCTCAGCCTTATTAAATTCGATGACAAGTTTATCCAGGTTTGGTGTACGATCGCTTTGATTGAGACAAAATTGGAGATATGCATTCGCGAGAAACAGTTGAGCGTTCAATTCGGCGTTATCGTACTGTAAGAGTAAATCTTTTGCAAGATCTAACGCATTTTTAGCTATTCCAAAACTTTTTACGGCACAAAATAACTTGGAAGTTAGAAACAGGCATTTACATGAAATCCTGTTTTGATTGTTATTCATATGTTCCCAGTTTGATCTCTTTTCAACTTTCAACTCCTTGACTAATTTAACACCACTTTTAATGGCCTTTTCAGTCTCATTTTTGTCACATAAAGCTGCAGCTTCCTCGTATTTAAGAAGTAGAATAATATCCGCATTGTGCTCATCTCGTCTATATTCGTTAAAAAATTTTTGCACTGCGTCAGAATGGTCTTTCCATTTCCCATTTCCTCTATATTTTGACAAAGATTTTTCAATTTCATAAATCCTTTTTGCAACTAATGTTGTGTTTAATGGTGCTGGATTTATTTCACCAGGTTTTCTTTTTCGCCGTCGTTTCCCTTTATCTTCTATTTTGCCCAGGCTTACTATCTGAAATTCTTTCTTAAAAATTAAAAGAATTACTTCATCACTTTTAGATTGAAAATATATTACATATTCAAGCAATCTGATTTTAAACTAGGTGTAGATACAAGGCGGTGGCTAAACGGGATGGACTTTTCGCCACCGGCTGTTTTTTAAGGTTCTTTAAACGAGAGCGAATCAAAAGCAAGATATTTATAACATTCCTAAAATGAGGTTAGGTTTAGGGTATAAGTTAGGGTGAGGTTTGGGAATGTAATAAATGTCAGTTTGCTTGTTCGTTCTCTCATTTTAAGAACCTTGAAAGACAGACGCTATCTTGCATGAAAAGCTACATCTCGTTCGTCCTCTTTAGGAATGAGGGCGAATTAGCTAATTAGTTTAGTAGCTGCTACCCGGACTACCTAAACTAGTTAGCTCATTCGTTCTCAATAAATCAAACTCGTGTCATCGTAGCCCTTGTTTATTTCATGTAATTAATATTTTATATATATTACTATATCTTCTCTCCAACATCTCTTCCACGGAGTATCAAAGGTATACATCTTTGCCACACGCTATCGCCAAGTGCAACGTAACAAGTATAGCTTTATCTTTCAAGTATTGGGGTGGAGTTCCCTAACCTTATAATTCTATAGGACCTGCATAAGTGTAGGTATGCGATTTAGACGTAGTTTTAAATGTTTTGGGGAAAAATTGGCATGGCCGTCTGAATGGCATATGTTTCTGTGGTCAAACTTGGGACAAAGGTAATGAAAATAACCCAGCCCAAATCAGCACTGCTTCGACATTTTCCCCAGAAAGCAGAAGCAAGAGCTTAAGTACTTATAGTGTTAAGAAGGGTTGCTTTTAGGGGTAGTACTAGTTATTAAAAAGAAAAATGTATGAATATTTTCTACAAAATGGCTAAACGCATCATCCCATATCAACAGCAAATTAGGCAAAAAATTAACTTGTGCTTGACAAACATATCGCAATTAAACTTTCATATTTTGCATACTTTTGTATTCCGTTTCGACGTAACACAAAAGTATAAAAAAATCGCAAATGTCACTGGTATTTTTGTCCACATTTTAAATTATAAAATTTAGGATGTTCTTTTCCAGCTGTGATTGTATAATTATCTTCCCAATTTAAAAGTTTGTCTAATAAGGGAATGGGCTGTTCGGTTTGACCGAGCACTGGAGGAACTGAGCGGTCATGATGACCATTTTGAGCCCCGAGGAAAACTTTTTCTTACCTGTGATACAGTTTCCACATCTTTCTTTT
The DNA here is from genome assembly GCA_963855995.1 of Muricea muricata. Classification (NCBI taxonomy): domain Eukaryota; kingdom Metazoa; phylum Cnidaria; class Anthozoa; order Malacalcyonacea; family Plexauridae; genus Muricea; species Muricea muricata. Next base: position 99,156,950 of record OY979716.1, on the reverse strand, counting down.
TTTTCAACCTCGTTGTTCCCGCGTTATTAATATTAGTATTATCTCCAACAACAACAATACCATTATTTGATTGCAGATGAATGTGTATTGGTACTTTGCCGTCGGACACCGTATCAGCAGTATTTTCGCTCTCCATTATTCCGCAACCTTTCCCGTCAGCCACAACACCGTAGACGCCGTTCTCAACCTCTGGCACAAATCTAGAACCACCTGTAGCACCATCCGTACTTCCGGACACCGTATCAGCAGTATTTTCGCTCCCCACTACTCCGCTAAATCTCCAATTAGCTATTTCCACAAGTCCAGAACCGCCTGTAGCACCATCCGTACTTCCGGAAATATATTCTCGAAAACTGGAAAAAAATTTACTAACCCAGTTGAATAAATTAAACACACTCCAACTCATGTTCCAGTTTATACGACAATCTGCAAATGGGCAAAAGAGCAAAGATATGATGTTAGTGTATGTCAGTTATAGATACCTTACATGGCAGGGCAATCCTGCGAAGATGAAGGTAACTATTCATTTACTTCAAAACTAGAATTAAAAATAATAAAACGTTAAAATAAATCTGGTGGATGATTATGTTAACGTGCATTTTATGCTAAGAGTTTTGTGGACAATACCGACATTCCATGCCAAAACCCACCGTTTTTAATATATAATCCTAACCTCATATCCAGGGCCTTAATGCTGGGCGCGGTTGGGAAAGGCCCTGGCCACATTCATATGAGAAACGAATCTGATTGGTTGATTTACAACACACTCGATTCATGCCTTAAGCACGTTTTCGTCGCGCGGCCAATATATTCTTGTACAGAAGTGAGAAGTGTTTTCCGAAAATTTTTGCGTAAATTGCTATAATTTTGAAAAAAAAACTAAGGACCATTTAGTGTACGTTTATTTTATGCTTCAAATGGAACGGTATGACAAGGCCTTTCTTCTCGGCGCGGTTAGGAAAGGCCCTGGCTACATCCATATGACATAAATATTTTAATGTGTAGTTGTGACTTGTAATGAGCTTGTAAATTCATTTGACTTTTATGTCTCCACATATGGGTTAAAAACAGAATATAAGTTGTAATCTGAGTCAAACGGTGTCCATCCGGTTATAGGCCGATTGCCGTGATCCGATAACGTTCACTTTCATTAAGCATGTCGTGGAACTGAAGAAACTTGACAGAACATAACTTTTTCAAACACGGGGAGTTCTAATCTGAAAAGTTCCCGCTTCTCCATCCCGCAATTTTTTCATAAAATCCATTTTGATTCTCACTCTTTCGACACGCTTCAAATAATCTCCCGCCATTTTGAATTCTTTAATATTCCATTTGCAATCGCTCAGAATGGTGATCATTCCGTCCCAGATCCATCAACTCACGGTAAATTGTCACCCAAACCGATGGAATTGCTAAAATCATTAATTTTGTAAACACATAGCTCCTTACAAAGCTGCGAGCTAGTCATGTTTGTATATGTGAAGTCCATTTCCACGGCAAAGATGGAGAAATTAGAAGCGATATTAGAAAAAAATTTCAAGACACAATAAAGCAGTGCTTACATACGTCTTTATCATAAACAGAACTCGCAGAAGTCTACTATTCAGACAAGTTTACTATAATACAAGTAACCTTTACTGAGAGAGCTAAAACCATCCTTGCCCATGCTGGACGAAAACGTTTGTAATTGGAAAGCAACGGGCAAATAGAAGATAATCTAAATTCAGGGAAGTCGATCACCCAAACTGCACGCCATTCTATTTCCAGGTCGGAAAAAGGTAATTGATTAATTATCGCTATTCATCTTCAAATGTTTTTCCCAAAATTTGCTCAATCTATAAACGGCCTGGGGCTTTAGACATATATGTGATATACGTGAGATATGACATTTCCATCTGGCTTTTTTCCAATCTGGGTTACCTTGAATGGAAGTTGTCACAATGCAACATAGTATCTCAAACAGTAACTAGCTATTAAAAACGATTTCTGATTTTGGGTATAACATAATGATAAAAGTATAACAATAGCATGCTTTTCATAGCCAGCATAGAACTGTAGAGCTGCTACTGTTTTTTTTCTGATACAAAAAAAAAACTCGATTATTTTCATAAACAGGAACAAGACGCCTGCTAGCGCTTTCACTTCGCCTGCCAAGAGTAGAAGAAAATGCGCACAAGGGATACCAACAATTCCCTTTTAAAATCAGTTGTTATTAGGGTCAATTGTATATGTGGTTCTAATGTAACACATAAGTTGGAAACACCTCACACTTCTAGATACCTTCCAGGAAAATTTAATTAGGCATTGGCTTGAGAGACACCCCTCTTGCAACTTGTAACTGGGGGGTATTACCCCACCAGTGATATCGCAACTGCTGCAATAACACCCCATTGTAAAAACAATATTCGGTGCACTATTTTTGTCACCTTGTTTATATATATTGAACAGGCATTGTTTATATATATTGAGCAGCCTCTCAGTGAAATCAATGGTCACTTAATGAGCTATAAATTGTGTCTCTTTTATGGAGGTTTGGTTGAAAATCCGCTTTAGTGAAGATTGTTCTGTCAGTTTATTTTCAACTTAGGTTGATAAGTGTTTTAGTGCATGTTACTGTTGGTGTTTCAGACCTCATGTTTCTTGTGCACTGAAGTAACTGGACACATTGAAGACAATATATATTTTATTTGTAGTTCTAATAATATTATTGGAAAGTGAGGAACAAAACGTTAAAAACAGAAGTTTCAAGCGTTAAAGTTTAATGAATACTTGAAAACAATTGTTGCAAAAGTCTCTGATATTTTAAAATTGTTAACTAATTATTTATCCTGGGAGGTTTTGTACGATTAATGAATGCATGATGAAGGTGGACTATTATTGATTTTACCTATTTTCGGTCAAAGGCAACATTTTGCTGCAATTATACTTGGCTCTCAAGCACAACACTGCTGATAACTTATTATTAGTTATAGTTTTCCGGTTGGCCGATGCTTTCCTCTGACAAACGTTTTCGACCAGCATTGGCAAGGGTGGTTTTAGGTCTCTCAAGTTTACTTATATTACCTGAATCGTCGACTTCTGTGAGTGTTCTATATGATAAAAATAGGTTTAAGTACTGTTTTCTTATGTCTCAATAATGTTTGCTAATATATCCCTTTTGGTAGCTCTTTTATTTCTGCATTTGCGGTGGAAATGGACTTCACAGTCCACACACACAAACATGACTAGCAGCTTTGTAAGGAGCCATGTGTTAACAAAATTAATGATTTTAGCAATTCCATCGGTTAGAATGACAATTTACCGCGTGTTGAGGGATCTGGGACGCACGAAAGAGTGAGAATTAAAATGGATTTTATGAAACAACTGCGGGTCAGAGGAGCGGGAACGTTTCAGATTCGGACTCCCCGTGTTCTGCAAAGTTAATTATGTTCTGCAAAGTTACCTCAGTTCCACGACATACTTAATGAAATTTGTTTTCTAGCCACATTTTCGAACTACGGCAAACAGCCTATTATGTTGAGTAGTGTACACGACAGTAATAAATATTAATGATTTATTTTGGATTTTATAACCTGGATGTCTATTCTGTTTTCGTGACTGTTAATGTTTGTTATATTCATGATTCATAGTGATTTTCAGTCATTCCACTGAACATTCTGTGTTCTACATTAAACTAAACAGAAGTAATTAAACTTGGTCAACTTATGTAGAGAATCTGCTGCTTTGGTTTTTAAGTTAAAGGATTGGTGCACCTGGGTTTATTTTTGGAGGAATGGCCAGCATGACCACCAATCAAGACCCAAATGAAATTATGCATTTCAATTATACGCACAATGGGCCAAAATTCTGAAATTTTCAAATAAAGCCAAGAAAATTAACAAGATGGCAGGAAAAGGGTTGTTTTGCAATGGTTGGATTTCGCGAAGCCTAAAAGACTAAAAAATATGGTCTAAAGACGCGCAAATGTAAGGACCAGCATGCATTTAAGCAGCGTACTAACGTTAATCCTTGTAATACCTCGCCTCGGGCGACTTTTTGTTAAATAGACAACTCTGCTTCGTTGTCGAATTGTTAGTTATTATATGCACTAAAACACACGCATTGGATATGAGCTGACCTGAAATCTGATTGGTTCCTCTACTAGTAGGATATAACACTTATTCCATGAACACGAGTCGTACATGAGCTGATAGTGAATGAAATATTTTTATATAGGCACGCACTGGTAGAAATTAAACTGAATACTAACGATGTGGAAGAATATTGTTCAAAAAACCATATACAGGTACTGTATATTCGAAAAGTTGTCTCCTGTTCCAGGCAAAGTTTCAAATATAAAGGTCTTGTATTTTATATTATATAATGTCTTTAAATCTACAGTCAAATTCTTTCCGGCCAATGTTTGTAGGTTTTTCAGTTATTTTCGGACAGTTTTGTGACCAATGAAAACTTAATATCATTCTCATTTATTCAAATCTGTCATTATTTTGTTTAAACTTTTCTACTAATGGCTATAGAATATGAGCAATATCCTGCTAGTAGAGGAACCAACCAGACTACAGAGTAGCTTATAGCTTATATCCAGTGCTTGCAGTATGTATATAATAATAGCAAAATAAAAATATATCACCATATCCCTTTAAATTATTTAATAAATCCTATGAATAAATACCACAGACCGGGATAAAAAGGTACAGTACCTTGACACTTTGTGGAATAAAAAAACTAGCTAATTTGAAAATTTACAGCAATTTTAATAAACAGCTATCTGTAGTGGAACTGAAGAACTATTTTTAAAAATGGACTACTTTTGAACTACGTTTAATATGAATACATAATCATGTAAGTTTAAAATGTGATCCTATTTGCATACAAGAATATCTCTAATAAGTTAGTTAGCCTTCCCGGGGATTATCATAATTTAGTAAACCTCCCCCTCCCTGAAATTTGCTGGAAAGCACATTAGGATTGATATGGTCAAGATATAATACAGTAGATGGACCAAGTCAGGAAACCCTTCAAAAAGAATTTAATTAGTTTCAGTGCACCTATGTTCATGAGCAATGTAGACCGTCATTATTTTCTGCATCCAAATTATGTAAATAACTATAAAACTGCACACAAAAGAAAAAAGGTAATAAACTGTTAATTTATTGGTAATCAATTGTAATATGCATTCTGATTAGAATAGACTGAGCCATTCAATTGCCACCATTCCCATGTCATCAAGCCTGTCAATTATACTATGGCAAAACAAGGAGGCTCAACATGCCCAGAAACAATAGTGTTGCCAACAATTTAGCCCTGCCATGCAAATAATAAAAATTCACTGACTGCAAACAAATTTAATGTTTGCAGAAATAAATAATGGTATAACAACTTGACATTTGCACAGCGAGACTAAATTGTTGGGCTGGCCATGCTACTACCCAGAAATGTAACAAGTGAGGCTGTCTCCATGGAGAGGGTGTATATATTGTGCTTGTTGCTATTGCTATCCTGTTTGATCAACTCCTGCGGTGAGATGGACTGTACATGTTTTCTCATTGCGTAACAATCCACAATATTATGAGGTGCAGTACCTGTATATAAGTATGTTATTTCTTAAATTGTATTGCAATACAAGCGCTTCATATGAAGCATTTGACAAAGGAAGTTCTTTGAAAATTTCATTCCAACAAGTTCGCAATCAGAAATTCTCCTCACGCAAGACAAAAATTGACAAGGATTAAGCTACATGTCATTTCTAGCTAAGCTTAACGAGTTTAAGGCAGATATTAAAAGCGCTGATCAAAGCAAAAACAAATTCCAGTCATTCAAACCTCACAATGATAAACCACTTTATCATTTATGATCTGTTTACGCGGAGAAACATTATGAACGTCATATTCCCAGCTTATATTTGGTCTATGGAAGTTAAAGTGTCCATAGATCGAAGGTAAAAGGCATAACTCTCCTGAACATGCCAGTTAATAAAGAAACAAGAGACCGTGTCGAAATTTAACAATTGTATTATCGTGACTGAATATTTAAAATATTTCGGAAACAGAACCAAAATATACTAACCAGCGTCGCTTGTAATCCATTTGTAGTTCATAAATATCGAAGCGCTTGGCAGAGCAGCTTTTCAAAACGCAAGTCAAATCGTAAATTTCTTCGAATTCTTCAGACAATAACAATGTTTATTTGGAATTAAATTTCAAATGAAATTACAACATCCGGTTTTCAAATGAACTTCTTAAAGTGACGTATTCGGCATATGGTCGGCAAACACTGAGCTTACTACATCTGGAGGGAGCACGCCAAATGTCTTTAATCAAACAGGTTGCCATGAGGCCGAAAACGTGGCAGGTTTTGACGAATTTGAGGTCATTTTAGGCTATATTCATAGGAGCAGCTGGTGGTAGTAACCGCTTGTCAGCCTTAATTTTCAGTCCGTGGCTGTTTTTACCCCCCCCCCTCCCTGATATTTTAGGAATTATATTGTATTTGCAGTACACTTGAAAATGATTTTTATGTGTACTTCAAGTTATTCATCGCATACTTGCCTTCGGAAAGGAACGAACTAGACGTGCCGCGGGCGTGGCAGAGGTTTAAGCTCGCCCTATTTCTGTTTTTTTGTATTATTTTTGGTGTCACAAGTTAGGATTCCGCTCTCTTGGGTGACCCATCTGAACACGGCATTTAAACTCAATTTCTAAAGGAAAATCTGAACAAAACTAGCATTTTAACATGTATACCATCTGGTAAACTACAACATCTAAACTACAAGAAGAGCGTACGTACGTGCAAATATTCTCAAGCAAAGTGTTTTATAACGACAAATTCCACCGTGAAGCTTTGTCATGGGTGATAAGTCGTGGTGCAGTTTTGAAAGCGTATTACGGTCATTTTCCGTCTTTCATTTTTCGTCTGTTCGACAGACACATTGTTCGAGTCAGCAAAAATGTGAATACCTACATCAAAAAGCACTAAGCAACGCCCTGTGAAATGCAGCTGCCTACAAACCAGCATTGCCAATAATGACGAATATTTGCTCATGAATTCTCCCCGATTCCACACGATTGAACATATATAAACAATGTATTTTATGCCCCTTTCTATGTCACGCAAAACGAAAGAAGAACCAAGCGCATGTTATTGCGCCCGCGATTTATGGCCATTGAGAAATTAATCCCCGAGGGCGTTTCGGGTGTTAGCCCGGGGCGAGGGTACTTATTCCGCCAGGCTATTCACACCCGGGAAAAGGAAAGCATTAGCGAAGTCTGAAGTACCAGGCGTATGGCCGCCATGGCTGACCAACGAACGGTGGTCATTTCTAATCTCAAGAATATGGCGGACTATAATATCAGGAGCAGCGAACACTTAAAGGAATCCAAAAAGGAGAGAACTGATTCGAAAACGACTGCCACAAGACTCTTGAAGAGAGATTAACTCTGGGAAAGTACAGAGAAGCACCAAGAATTGACTATGGCGTGAAACACAAGGCAAGTTTGTTGATAATGCGTATTTGTACTTGTGTCTTAATGCTTTATAAAGGCCGGCGTAGCCGTACTCCTCCAATCTATTTACTGTTTAGATTCCAGAGTAAGTTTATGTTTTGTAAATGCAAGACTGTCTTCTTATTACTGTATTTCAAAATATTGACGAACTTTACATGTGAAAGAAGACGAGCGAAGATATAAAATTGGCTTGAAACGGGTTTTTTTCAAACTCAAAATTTATGTAGATAAAAATTTAGTTTCATAAATATTTCAAAACGTATTATGTAATTAATAGGTCGTATTTTATACCAAATTTAAGCTTATATTAGCTATAACAACACACCGATGACAAATGCTGTGCCAATTAAAAAAATTGTCGACAAAACAAGGATTAAAAACTGATATTTAATTTTGTCCTTTTGAAAAAGTATAGAGAAAGAACAAAAATTTCAGTGTTGCTATGACAACAACCTATATAAACATTTCATGTATTTCCGAAAATATAGTTGCATGCTTGGTTAGTGGCTTATAGTGTTACTACAATATAATTATTTTATGAAAGTTCTGCACATTGTCGACAAAGCAAGTGAAACAGCCACTGAGTACTGACAAGCAGACAAAGGCATACATTGTTCTCACAGAAGATTACGTCAAAACTAGGTACCGAACCATTGCAAATGCCTCTACAAAACACTTTTCCAGTCTAAAAGACAGCAACCGTAAATACACAATACTATGGGATATCATCAAGCAAATTCCTACACGCAGAAGGGGATCGATAAGTCTATGCTTAAAAAAGAAATTACTTGTTGTCCTGAATTAAAAGGACGGACGAAAAACATTTTGAACAAGAGGTCTGAACTTTTAACAAATGCTGAATGTAGTCAAACACCTCGTTTAGCTCTTGTTACTTGTAAATGATGTGTGAATAGTTACACTATGTCATTCTGTAGGTTGCCTGATGATCGCCTAAGGCGAATGTAAATCTAATGTAAATATGCTAAAACAAAGGGCTAAATTCATTTGCGTTAGATTCGGGGCAAAGTGCATGCACCTTGGTCCTTGGTTAAGCCGTTCTACAATTTAAAGATATGATTAAAAATACAAGTACGTTTCCCGCTATTTAATTATTGCAGTGTGATAAGTGTCGTGTTGCAATCGCATATACCGCGGTTAAAAGAAGAAGACTGGTCAAACTAGCCAGTGACGTTCAAAATAATGTTGCTGTTCACGTTTTATTTCGGTCATGTGACCGATATCGTGCATCGACACTTAAAGCTCATATTACAAATAACAATACAATCATGTATTCGCAGACTAGAGGACTATTTTATCGCAGATAATCTCGGTTACCAAACTTTTATTTAACTACTTCATCAAGACAGGGAAATGTAACGCCTGGTTCAAACTGTGATTCTACGGGTGTTCGACAAGTAAAAAACATAAAATTTCTCTGTTTAGAATCCCTACTGTTTGCAATCCCTATTCGCTGTTCGTTTACAGCAGGAAGACGTCGAACCTGGGCAACTGGGGACAACAAACGAAGAGGAGGTACGATCAGAACTAAGTGACAGTATTCATGACATCCCAAAATACACTGTTGCTATGAAATCTGCACTGGAATTTATTGTGCATGTTGGTTTTTCACTAGCCTGTTCCTGGCGAGAATCCACTATACAAAGAGAATAAGCGTTCTATTTTTCACATTGATGTTGTAGATCTGTTGAGATCTATTTAGAATGCAGCAGTTTGTGATGGATTGGTAGATGTAGTCAGGGAGGCAGAGGTAATTTACCTACCTTCTCGAGGGACAAATCAATTTTGCTCTTAAATTGTCCGTTGGATGCCTAATATCAAAATTCTGAATGTTGTTTGGCCCGATTTATCTTGTGGGCTTCGATCAACACGTTTTTCTTCAGTTTTAGTATAAAACTATTATGTGGTCAAAATGGTAAACTTTCAAATTCGCTCATTTGAAAAATAACTTGTATCATAAGAAAGCTTAAAAACATTTATAAAAAACAACATTTAAGACATCATTACGGGCACCCTTGTTTTTCAAGCCGGCCGTTTTTGAGTTATTGCTCTTTCAAAATAGGAAAGTGTCCTAAAATGGTGCTAATTGTCCTGGGCACTAGTCCGAAAATGTGTTTTCAAACGCTCATAACTCAACAAAAATGTGAAAAATAAAAGCAACCATAACAATGTGTTTTATGTAATTTTTTATTACCTTTTTGATGACGTATGTGGTTTTTCCTAGAAATAAATCTGAAATTTCGCCTTTCTTGACAATAAAATAGTTTTATTGGAAATTTCGGAAGAAACGTGTTTCTGGAGCCTACAAGAAATTTTATCGCGTTCAACATGCAGAGATATATTAATTAGACCCAAAGGTACAATATAAACATAAAATGAAATTGTCTTTCGGTATGGTAAGTAAACATATATTTTTGTATCTCTGCCGGCCCGACTAAGGGTATGGACGTCCTCATGTCCAATGCTGTTGACCCCACTAAAACACCAGGTCCAAATCCTACATTAATTCTTCGCCTTTCTGTGTCCAAATCTGTTGGAGGCGAAGGCCCTCATTTTGAAGTATCCCTGTCATACCAGGCATCTGGTTGCCAAGTTCTCATTGCTACTGGACATTCAAATAAGTCATGCAAGGTTTGTATGTCTGTTTTAAATGTGTTAAAGAGAGCTCCAAAAGCTAAAAGCAAAACGTAAAGCACCATTATCTGATAAGTTGAGAGCAACTGTCGTCTCATCCAGACTTCCGGTAAAAGACCTTGAGGATCGGCTTCAACATCTTCAGAAGAAAATTGAGCAACATGGCATTGGTGTTAGTGAATCTCTTGAGAAGGACATTCTCAGAATAATGGGAGGACAAGCCTTGAAGCAACAGCACACATGAAGTTCTTCTAGCAAGAGCAAATGAAGCTTCTGCAGTCATTCAAAATGGGTAGAAAATACCACCCACAAGTGATACGATTTGCTCTTTCTATCCCCAGCAAATCCCCATCGGCCTACAGAGAATTATGAGATAGTGGTTGTTACGAAAGAAATCTGAGTGTAAAGATTCTCGCGTTTCGGTCCGGTTTCACACGCAACAAATATCAGTATGACCTAGATACATATACAAACTATTTATTTTTAAATTCGTCTAACAGATAATTAGCATGTAATCATATCTGAGTTCAACTTATCTCTCTTCTATGTCTGAGCACAACTCTTTCGGTAATGGCTCTTTCTTGACTTTCTTCAGTAAGAATCCTTAACTTCTTTATAGCAAGTATTCACACGGCACAAGGCCTCACACAAATTGTGTGTAGTTGCTAAAACACTAAGGCCTTTCAATCCAACTCCCAATACTACACTACACACTTAACACCTAAGTTAACACTGCTGAGGAAAAGTTGTGCTCGACTTTTTATGCTGTTTACAAAGGAACTTATCATAAATTGCGTAGACATTTTCTTGGAATGTTTCTTGGGTGTTTTTGAGTCTTGAATCTTTGTATTGATTAATTTTTACGTATTTGTGGTAACTTGTCATGTCCTATAATGTAAGGTATTTGCTTGCTCATGCATGCAAGAACTTCCCTTGCGTAAAGGAACTTAAAGGAACTTCCCATATCTTAGTTCCTTTTTTATTTTATATATAGACTATCTTATTCTAAAACTAATAGTACATTATATTGTTATTTTATATAAAATGTCATACATATGATATTCACTATCACGTAACAGCGGTGCCTTACAAGAAGTACTTGAAACCAAAAGCTGGCATCAGAGAAGAAAATATTGAAAGTCTCCGTGAGAAAATCGCCTCTTTTTCACCAGTCCATTGATATGTTGCGGTCATAATGGATTAGATGAAAATTCAGGCTAACCTTGTCTTTGACAGCGTTTCTAGAGATATAGTTGGCTTCATTGATTTAGGAGATCCAATGGCTAACTTTGCTAGTCTCAGATGAAGATGAGGATCCCACATTTTTTTCGCAGATTCGCCACATTTACTTAAGACTGCAAGGAACTGTCTTTACAATGCTGGATCTGGTAGCCAAAGTCGCCTTATATGGAATGATGGGAAGCATGAGCTATTACAACATATAGCAGCCTTTTTTATAGTGATCAAGAATTTGCATTGCATACATTACTAAAGCTAATCTTGGATCATATTCTTTTGACACTCTACAGCAAGATGAAAGTCAAGAATGCAGTTCAAGTCCTGAGCAAGTCAGTTGATATTGTTCTCAAAGAAACCAAAGAATAATATGTTTGTGCCACGGCTGATTTCTGTGACAGGATAAATGGGGTTTTTTGACTGCACTAATGTGAGATCATTGACTGAGCATAGCCAGAAAAAGAATTCATCCGTCATGCCATATACCACTCCTGACGACTATCGCTTCCCCTTGCTGAAAGACACTTTTCTCAACTACCTTGAGACATGGAGAGCAAGCACTATCAACCAACATGGAAATCTTTCTTTTGATGTTAGACAATGTTTGCTAGTAAATGTTTCTTTCAGCATAAACATGTGAGGGCTTAAAGATTGCATTCTGCTCTCATAAGTGCTTACTGAGAGGTTCATGCAATATGTCCTCGAAGATTACTTTGGACACCAAAGAGAAAGGGGAAGAAGATCACTGCAGTCGTGCCATATTGATGCTTGCTCTAGTGAGCAAATGGAAAAAACCCTGATGCAAGACAAAACAGTTAAAACCTAAAGAAATGGGGAATATCGTCAACCTCAGAATGTGGTTTCAAGAATTTCTAGTTCACGTAGTATCAGGTTGCTAGTCTTAAGTTATGTTGACCGTTTCACGTGGAGGCACAATTTAATGTTTAACATCCTTGCGGAAAAACAACAGCCTATAAACGGTTATAATCGCTTCGCTGATCTACCTGGATTCAGAACTCCCTCAGTTATCACTGCTGATTGATTTCGTCCAGATTTGTACAAAATATTTGTTTCTTGGTTCTAACTACGACTAAGCTACGTCGTATGGTAAAGTCAGTTTGCGCTCATTTCAATCAGTGTACAAAGCCGATGGCTACACTTTTGGAAAGGCCGGTTACTTTAAGGTTGCCAAGTTTTCGAATAACATTAACTCGGCTATATTCAGCTACAGGGATGGACTTTACCGGACCCGTCAATCACAAAACCTACACTGTACTGTTTACGTGCGCTTAAAGATCCAAGTTGTACAGAGTTTAAACAAGCCTTGAAAGACTTTGTCGCGAAAAGAGGCGTACCGAAGGTTATGATAAGTGACAGTGTAAAAACGTTCAAGCTACGAAGTCTGGTTAGATGCTTTGAAAAACGATGATGATTTCAACAAGTATTTAAGAAATCATTCCATTAAATGGCAATTCAATTTTGTCAAAAGCCTGGTGAGGCTTTTCTGAGCGATCGATCAAGGCTATGAAATCATTATCGAAGACCGTTGACAAAGCTATGCTAGCTTTTTCAGAGTTGGAAGAAACGTTTGCTAGACGTTAAATGTTTCATGAACAACCGACCTTTGACATCTTTAGGAGATTGAAATAAACTGCAAAGCACAGACTCGTTGGGTTAGGACTTAACGCACAAAACTGATATTAAAGCTGCATGCACTTTAATAGAGGGAGTATCGCAAATGTGTTTGAAGCCCTGAGACATTATGTAACGTTCAGAGTTAAAAGTTAAAGTTAAAAAAATATACTATAAATTGACGAGCTGTTATTTTTGCATGTGCTTGAAAGTGGAAAGTATATAGCGACATTTTTGGTTGGGATTTTACTTTGATTCTCGGATTTTTATCAACTTTGCTGTTTAGGGAGACGGATCCGGCATTCCCGACAAGTATTCCATGTATACCTACAGTTGTACATGAATTCACACAAATTGCATGTTTTAGGAAGAGCCTGTAAGGTAAGGTGTTACAAATACAATCCAAACAACTATGAATGATGTTACATACTCAGGTTTTTTCTTGTCGATTTTCTTCAGGCTCAGGAAATTTCTTAATAAATACGTCACACTGGTTTCGACACCTGGTTTGTGCAACAATTTTACCTGTTATTTTTTTAATTTCAGGGGGAATTGAAGATACAATTAAATGCAAGTCGAGTACTCGTATACTTTTTAATTTGAATTTTTCTATGTAGGAGTATTAGCTTATTGTATTAAAATGATAATGTAATACAGTGCGTATAAAAAAGGTAATCCAACATTGATGCGCTGTAGTAAAAAAACTATTCGGTGTATGTTCAATTTTTGATAGATTAATGATAGATTAGTGTCGTTGGCAAGCATAGAAGCTTGTGTGTATTTGAGGAACACTGGTAAATCATTTATATACAATGAAAAGAGCAAAGGTCTCAAATTGAAACCCTGTTGTGCTCCAGATGTGACTGCTTCAATAGTTTTAGAGGCATGCCCCTAACACCATATTGGTGTAGATTTTTTTAGAAAATAGAGTGATCGACCGTGTCGAATGCTTATTTAAGATCTAGAAAAAGCACTCCATTAGCCAACCCTTTATCCATATTAAGTAGCCATTGATCTGTGCAATTTAAGAGTGCTGTTCTGTTGAATGATTTGGTCTAAAACCTGATTGCTGTTTACAAATGATGTCATTGTCGTTAATATACGAGCTTAATTGGTTGTATACAATCATTTCAAGGATTTTAGCAACATTGGAAATTACAGATGTTGGTCGGTAGTTTCCACACTCTGCCTTATCACCTTCTTCATGAATAGGTGTTTTTTGGCATGTTTTAGATCATCTGGGAAGACTCCAGTGTCCAGTACAAGATTAAATATATGTAGTAGGGAGTCGTGGATGGTGTCTCTTGCCAGCCTGACTAGTTGATTGGTATTCTGTCTAGATCTGGGGCCTTGTTTAAACTAGTTTTCCCAATTGTTTGTATCAATTCTACCGTTGTTATTGTTCTGAAAGTGAACTCAGATCCACAGGGCCGAGTGAAATCTATTGAGTCTATGTTTTTAGGGGTAATATCTGAAGCAAGTATAGATCCAATTTCGGCAAAATGTTGTTTGATGTACCGTATTCGCTATTTTATCCTTGCCTGTAATATTTTGAGATCCAAGTTTACTATTTTCAATGGTATAAGTTTTAACCGCTTTATGGTCAAGCAATTCGTTTAAGTGGGACCAACTTTCATTGCAATTCTTGCTGTTCTCAATGCTAGTTCTAAAGTAATGGGTTTTGACTTTGCTAATATTAAGTTTTGTTACTTGGTTTTTACATTTTTTGTACGAGCTATGCAAATCAGGGGAATTTAACATAACTGCTTTCTTTTTTAAGCATTCTCTGTGAAAACTCTTTAAGTATTCTCTGTGAAAAGTTTTTTGATTTCGTTTCGTTTTACTTGTTCCATTCCCGCAGAGCCACATTTGGATGTGAGTGTTCATTGAATTGTTGCCAAGTTTGTTTTAAGTCATTTTGGAATTTTATCGGATTTAGTTTGTGGTATTTCCTTGTTTTAATAATTTTGGGCTTTCGTCTAGGCATTCCAACCTTTCAACAGATATAGACTGGGTTGTGATCGCTTATACCTACATCAACAACATCCGTTATAACGGTTTTTGGATCATCCGTTTTACAGATTATTAAGTATAATAACGTTTTTGTTAATTCTGTTGTCCTAGTGTGCTTATTAATTAGTTGAGACAATTGATATGTGCCTTACCTTTCTATTCTCGATGTCATTAGGCATTAGGTCTATATCAAAGTCGCCATTTATCAAAATTTTATTTTTGTTCTCTCTGTCAATATTTTGGAGGAAAGTTTCTAAAAATTCAAGATTCTCAGAGTTTGAATTTGGTGGTCGGTACCACGTCGAAATAAGTATTGGCTTAGCGTTTGGCTTTCCCATTTCGATACATCGTGCCTCTGCGTTTTCGAGGACTAATGCGGACCTTTCCATATATGGTATGTTGTTACGTATGTATATTGCTACACCCCCCTCCCCTCGTTCCTATTTCTGTCACGTCTTCTTAGGTCATGTCCCTGAAGCCCTACCTTTGAATTTTTTTAATGTTTTGTCAAGTCTTGTTTCATTGATACATGATATGTCGAAACTCATTTCGTTTATGAGAATTCTTAGTTCTTCAATATGTTTTGTCAGACTAGTAATATTTAATTGCGCAATTGAAAGTTAGGTTTTGGATAGTGACTACGTTGGCTATCGGCTGATACGTCACCGGAGTTACTAATGGGTTTATACATTGCGTTTTGTGTTTGCACATTATGTTTCACTATGTTATTTGATGTACAAGGCGATGTGTTTAGGTGTGGGCTAGGGTTCACTCTGTCAATTAGTCAATTTCCTTCTAATGCCTGGATGCAATGTTTAATGTTTTGGGCAAGCACTGCTGTACCTCTTCTATTTAGATGCAAGCCACCTTGATTTAAATGACTGTTATTAATATTCGAGTGCGTAATAAACTGCCATAATTGTTTGCAGCATATCATTTCCAACAATTTATTGTATTTGCAACGATTTTCCATAGAGGTCATTAGTTCCCACATTAATGATAAAATGCGTATAGGCTTAGCTTTTAACATCGGTTGTAGATAGTGCTTCATGTCATCTGTTTTTGCTCCTGAGAAGGCTCTTGAAGTTAATCTACTTTTAATAAGTCCTTGTCGGAACTTCACCCGCTCTATACGTTTAGTCACGGAGTCTTCTACAACAGCTAGATGGGGATGATTTCGAATTCGGTCGTCGGTTTTCTGTGTTGTTTGTTGGCGTTGATGTTCTGTAGTGGGAGCTTCTGGGTGACGTTGGGTTTTATTTTTCCTTTTTGTTCGGTTTTGTTCACGCTGAGATGTCTGAGATAATTGGTTGGAAGTTGCTTGGGTACATTTTGTTACTCGTTGTTTAGTGTCTTTGCTTCCTACAGCATCTCGATCACGTTTATCGTTTTCATCAAAACTAATGGCGGAAAATCTATTGCTCAGATTAATTCTCGGGTCAATCACTGTTTTTGACATTTCCTTTAATTTAGGTTGTTTATCTGTTGTATGCCATTTATCGTTTGAGGGCGGCTTTTTTCTGTTTCCTTGTCTCGGTTTAGGAATTAGAATCATCCCACTCCTTTGTTATTCGAATTTTCGGCTAATAATCTCATAGCGGTAATTAGGTAGTCCTTTTGCTCTTCAACGTTTTTCGCTTTGCCCTGCAAATCGGCCAAGATGTAACTTAGGTTATTCACCCTCTCTTTCAAATTATCGTTATCGTTTTTAAGATTTGAATTTTCGTTCACAAGCTTGAGATTCTCTGTCTTTAAGTTATGCATTTCAGTATTGTATGCATTAGCATGCTCAGTAAACAACTTAATTGATAAGGCTTTTAATTGATTGCTAAGAATATCAGAGGGATCGGGAGCTGTTTATCTGTTGGGAAGGGCAGATTATAGTCATCAACATATGTTCATTCTGATCGGAATCACTAATCACCAATTTACTTGCTAGTTTTTTGGATATCAAGGCCCATGACATCAACTTTTCCTCGATCTCGCTATTTTCACCTTCATCAACAGCTAGTGTTTGGGTTTTCATATGCCATTTGATTACAACGTCTTGATTTTCGTACACCTTTGTGCCACTTCCAAGCAAACACCATTTGCCATCTGCTAAATTTAAAGCTTCTTCCACAAAAGCTTCCAGAAAATTGAGCGAATTTGTCCATATCAGTTTTCCCTTATATTTCAACGGTAGGTTATGTATTAAGCTGCCATTCTCATTTACTTGATTCATTTTCTTCAATATTATCTTTAATATATTAATCTTTAAATATTTGTTCGCAATATACGTCACTTCTTGTAAGCGGCGCTTCAATAGTTGTTCTTAACTCAAACAGATCAAAATTCAAATAAAAAATCAAACTTTTAGCTATTGAATGACACCTTTTTGCACCAAAAGGACAAAAATTGAGCATATGCGAACCAAAAAGAAAATGTTTGTCAAAATCGCATATTTTCACCTCTGTGCCTAATTAAAACACCGAATAACCTTTTGTTATACAGGGTGTCCCAAAAAAAAAACGGAACCCGCATAAATTAATTATGTAGTCGCTAAAAATATTATTCACAATAGTGTAATTATTATTGACAGTGGTGTAATGACTTGACATTTCTGTACCTCTGGGATTTCATATTTTTGTGCAGCTTATGTCAAAAAAAAAACAAGTTAAAAGTAATGTCTTACACCCATACGTATTGCTAATTTTTCACTCAAAAGTGTAGTAAAAACAAAGCGACATTAACTGAGTAATAGCAACAACAAACGTAATCATGTTTCCTATAAAAGTTTTGACGAACGAGGACAAAATCAGCGTGTATGACACAGCTTTTAAAACTTTTATAGCTGTCAATTTGTGAATCATAATGCATACAGCATTAATTTATGCGGGTTTCATTTAAAGTGCATACATAATTGATTTATGTGGGTTTCGTTTTTTTTTGGAACACCCTTTATATAACCTTATAACTCAATTAATAAACATGCCACAATTAGCATTTAGTTGTTTATTGACAATTATTTGCATTTCAAAATTTTAACACATAAATTTTACTTCAAAACTTAAAGAGTTTATACGCCAAATCCTTCAACATGACCACCATCTCTCTCGATACAACGCTCACATCGTCGTCTCATTGCATGAAATTTGCGTCTGATAAGCGTGGGATCATTTCTCAACGCATCAACTTCATTTTGAATGCGGTTCTGCAAATCATTCAAGATATTTGGCGGACTTGTGAAAACTTCATTCTTTAAATAACCCCAAAGAAAGAAATCGTAAGAAGTAAGGTCAGGAGATCTTGGTGGCCATTCATACAGCGCAATCATGCGATGATCAAAAAGCTCTCTTAACCGATCACGTACCGCGATTAATTGATGTGCTGGTGCACCATCTTGCACGCGCCAGAGATTTCGGAAAACACCACCAGTTTGCCATCGAAAATATTGCTCAAGCTGAAGAGCAGCGTCACCGTTTATTATTTCAAGGTAAACTTACCCAGGGACATTTCTTTCAAAGAAAAATATTAATGGACCAATTATCTTTCCATTGCCACAAAGTTTAATCCAGACCGTCAATTTTTCGTGACTGATATTAACCTCGTAATCGAATTCAGGTGGTTGTCGTGCAACTGCATGTGCTCTGACGTTGTGAGTAGCTGAGTTTAGGCAGACACTATTTCGCCTTGCACTTGTTCCCGTCGGATGCTCAGTGAGTCGCACTCTTACTGCCACGATATTTGCTTCTGATCTTCCCGTGTCTTCCTGAATTCCCCTTGTTTTGATTAGTGGAGATCGTTTTAAATTAAACGCGGGCGGACGCCGCTCAGGAAAACGTTCCGCAAACCTCCTACATGTTACTTCCAAGCTTCCTGTTTCAAAAAAGTTTTTGACAAAAAATGTTCTTTGTTCCACTGTAAGTTGCATCATGTTTGTATTCAATGACTGAGAGTTAATCCCCGAGCCAACGGCGCGAAGCGGCGTAAGCCCGGGGCGAGGGTTACTAATTTCGCTTTAGCGGAGTTCAAAGTCGTTGCTCATGGTAGTTAGGTAGTACGGTTTTGGTATGTCATGAGCTCATTCTCACTGATCTCAACAATATGGCGGACTATTATGAATAGCTAACACTGATAGGCCATTGTTGATTGATTAATCACGAATTCAACTGATAGCAAATAGTCTATCTAAATTTGCTTTTTGCGCTACAGTATTTTGTATTTTTGCGAAAAGATTTGGCAACTTTCACAACCAACAAAGGGTGGTAATTTCTGATCTCAAGAATATGGCGGACTATCAGGAGTAGCAAACACTTAAGGCATCTAAAAAAGCGAGAACTGAGACAAGAACGACTGCCACAAGACTCTTGAAGAAAGATTAATAATTCTGAAAAAATACAGAAAAGCGCCAAGAATTGACTATGGCGTGAAACACAAGGCAAGTTTGTTGATAATGCGTATTTATGTACTTGTGTTTTAATGCTTTATAAATGCCGGCGTAGCCGTACTCCTCCAGTCTATTCACTGTTTAAATTCCAGAGTAAGTTTATGTTATGTGAATGCAAGACTGTCTTCTTATTACTGTATTTCAAAATATTGACGAACTTTGCATTTAAAAGAATATGAGCGAAGATACAAAATTGGCTTGAAACGGTTTTATTTTAAACTCAAAGTTTATAGATAAAAAATTTAGTTTGTAGATAAAAATTTAGTTTCATAAATATTTCAAAACGTCTAATGTAATTGTTAGGTCGTATTTTATACCAAATTTAAGCTTACATTAGGCGTAATAACATACCGATGACAAATGTTGTGCCATTTAAAAAAGAATCAATAAAGCAAGGACTAAAACCTGATATATTGTCATTTTGAAAAAATATACAGGAAGAATAACAATTGCCCGTGTTGCTATGACAACAACCTATGCGAGTACTTCATGTAATTCCAAAAATATAGTTGCATGCTCTTAGTTAGTGGCAAGGGGTTGCTGCATGCATGTATTTCAAGTAATACGCGCACGCGGGTAGTTTATTAGTTTATTCTGAAGCGATTTCGTCAACAACTCAAATCCCAAAGGGATTTAGTTAATGCTCTATGGTTTTAGTCCCAACTCACAGAGGATGAAAGTAGGCCATTTTGACCAACATTTTTTTTGATTTGTATATGCTCAATTTTTGTCTATTTTGTGCTAAAAAGGTGTCATTCAATAGCTAAAAGATGATCTTTCCGAATATGAAAAAAATGAACATAGTACCAAATAGTTTTTGTACCACAGCGCGTCAACGTTGGACTACCTTTTTTGATACGCACAGCTGTGTAAGAATAGTAGTGACTACTGTATGATATTAAGTCAGTCATTTTATTAAAACATCCATCAATTTATCACGTTACATGAAATAAAGTTTCGGCTTCTATTGTTTTAAAATTGATGCTTTGTGTCATGTTGTGACCAAGCTCTTACAGCAGATACGTTTACAAAATAAATAGACTTGTGCCAAGTCTCCAAGTCTAATCACAATGATGCACATAGATCCAGTACAGAAAGCAAATGCTTTTCTGCTATAAGGATCACGCGGGAACTGAACTGAGATTTACGACAATAATATACCAACAATGGTTCATTGGTCAGACAATGCACTGTCGATTAGCAAGTCGATTAATAATGAGTCTTCCCAGGACAAAAATTTCAAATTTAGACAGTCAAATTTTAGACTGGCTAATAACCCGAAATGATCCTATTCATCAGGTACATTTTTTACATACTATTAGATTACTAGATCTGTACTGTATTTGCAATTGGTTCAAATTTCCAATTTTCTGTGCACATGCAGTCGACTATTGTGTTCAGGATTGACTGAGTTGTGGCTCCTTGACGTCACATATAGAGAGCATCTACGTCAGATTGCATGAAAATTCATGATGATCCTTAATATAAAGTTTGAGTTATCTAGCTTCATGCATTTGGAAAGCAATAAAGCCTGGTATGTCCTGAATATTTTCCCTCTTTTATAGCTGACCTAGATATTGGGTTTGCCCATACTAGTAAATACGATCATAAAACAAAGCAAGTGGCAGTATACATTCTCTTTAAATTTCTGCATAAGCATTTTAAAAAGTCTGCCTACTGTGCACCAGTAATCCAATATTCAGCAATGGAAAAAACAGATGACCACAAAGACTCTTATATTACACATCGAAGTGTTCCCTTGCAGAAATTTCACGATACAATTACTCCGGTTTTATGAAAAGTTTCAAGAAATTCTTAACTTGAAGTTTCGAAGCAATGTTTCCTTTACGTCTGAGAGCTTTTTTGGGTTCATTGGCTGAAAAGTATGGGTATTATGGGAGACAAGATATTCAATAAGGAAATAGAAGTCAAAATGCTGCCCCACGTAATAGTATTTCAGGTATGTCGGGCTTATCATTGTCTGTTTGTATATGGAGATACTCATAGAAATTGGAGTTGATGTGTTTTAGGGACTGGTCATAAAGTATAGGGAGGGGAGGGGGGTGGGCTATGGAAATTGAGGGATGGGTCATGAATTTTTCAAGTCACAAATAGGGGTGGGTGATGAAATTTTAAGGATATACTGGGGAGATATTTAAGGATTTTTAGTGCCAAATAGGGGGTGGGTCATGTGTATTTTGTAGGAAAATCAGGGGTGGGCCACACAAAATTAGCCTTTCAATAATGAAATTTTTATAGCCCACCCCTTCCCCCTATACTTTATGACCAGTCCCTCAGCTGCTTTGGTCTGAATTCGTGTAACATTTTTACCATATCTTCGTCTGTTTCGATGCATCGTGTGTTACAACAACCGATTCAAATGTTTACCACTAACATTTGTAAATTATCTATAAAAATATCTATCACTTTTCAACAAATTCTTCACGTTGTAAAGGAAACAAAATAATGGTGAACATTTTTGATATACGATTAACATTTAGGCAAACTCAGTGCATGTATTTAAACTGACACGCATTTAGCTTGAAAATGCTTTCCAGATTTTACAGATTTGTACATTTCAAATCATATAGTTGTATAGTTTGACTTCTAGTTGATGGATTTTTTCAAACAACATTTTTAACATTTGTTGTCTAGAAATCGAAGACAAAGTAGAATGTATTGATTGATCGATCAACCAATCTCCTGGTTTTGTTTCCTGTAGTATAGTTGATGTAACGGCGGCTATATATTTTGAGTATTTGAATATTGTACAATATATTTGAACAGCATAATAGAGAAACGAACAAATCCATATTATTGGCATTAAATTTTAATATTCTATGAACACTATAAGCTTCACATGTATTATTTAGAACTTTTGTGTCGCTCTTTTGTGGATCTCTAGGTAAACACGCTCCCTTTAAAAACAATCACAGCAAAGCCGAAAGGTAGCTCTACACGTTCTATGAATAAATATCTTATATACATCTAATGGTGCATCCCACTCTGTGGGCAGGCTCCGGTCGTTCCCACGAAGTTGAGAAGGAGCATGATAACTTGTGTATTTTGTAATGCGGAAATGGACAAAGCTGACAGTAAGTCCTCTTTCATGCAGCTAAAAAGTAATAGACAAATGCAGAAAAGCATGGTGTTTTCTTTAGCATTTCTTTTAATGAGTAGGAACGATCAATATGGCTACCGCCTATTGTTATGAGGGGATACCGATGAAATTATCCCCTTCACTTTTTGATATACAGATGCCCTATCTAGTGTATATGAGATACTAATGGTTCAATGCAGTTTTTCATACGATGGAACAAATTATGCGGATTACGAAGCGATTGCCAACGATATTTCGCATTTTTTTTTATTTTCCAGCAATCCGTGAAGACACGAGTATGAACACATAACGTGCTTAGCAACCCGGCAATAACAGACTTTGATATAACCAAGTAATAAAATCTGTTATTGCCTGATTGTTAAGCACGCTATATGTCCATACTTATGACGCCACGTGTTGATGGAAAATTAAGCCCTTGCAAAATATCATCACGTCTGGTTGACATTCTGCCGAATCACACTCGCTTCGGGTCTAAATAGACTTTATGCATAAATCGTGATCAGGAAACATGAATTTATGCATTGTTATTGGTCAATGTTTGCGACGAGTGACCAATAACAATGCTTAAATTTCCGTTTCCTAGGATACACGGTCCGAATCACGATTTATGCTTAAGGTCTATATAAATGATGAATATCAACACGAGAAGAGTGATCGCCCCTTCCCCAATCGTTTGACAATCCGTTTTTTATAGGGAGACCACACTACTAGAAAACTTGTGGAAAACTATGGATTTAATTCTTCTGGTGAATTTGTGAGCCCCAATTCCTCCAAAATCTCGGAATTGCACTTCCAGAAGAGGGTCCTGACTGATGGAGTAAAATGGGAGCTTAGAATTGCCTATTTGTTAATGGTTCATTGGCCAGAAAGCAACAGAAAATGAATGGGCCAGGAATACGATTTGACTATTACAAATACTAGGACTGCAGTAACTGATGCTCTTGTAGGACGAGAAGGGTTGCGTTTCCAACCATGAGGAGGTTAGAAACTAACTTGTGATCTTAGTGTACACTGCACGCTAGCATATAATTTTACATGCGGTAGATATTATAATTACCACTTTTACACCTTTGGAAACTTTTTGTTCATGTATATCTTCTTTACACCGCCCGAAAAATCAGGATCATGGTGCTCCATTATAATAGTTATATCAAATGTGACTTCCTCTTAATTAGAGTAAGATCAAGTCCATTGCTCCATATTATAGATCCGAGGAATCCAAACAACTTGGCTCATCTGCAGCGTTAAGGCCCACGCAGACCAAATAAATTAAAGACGAAAGACATTATTCTACACATTAGCATGATACATTGTTGTTTCCGTTAAATTGTAACTGCCATATATTACAATTCCATGCACGAAATTGTGACCTGTTTGGTTGGTAATTCGTCAAAGGGATTGATCGAAGGTATATTTAATATGATAATAGCAGGCTTACCCAAGTGGCTTTTTGTCACAGTGTAATTGATTGCCAGTAATAAACAGTGCTTTTATTTTAACGACATTTCTTTAACAATGACATCATCACCATATGTGGAGCCCAATATTAACAATTTATACTATGCAATGTTTGGAAAATTCTCTGTTTTGAAAACAGGCTTATGCTAAATTGCTAGAGCATATTAGTTCATAAAATTACGGCAGGTAAGATCGACAAGTTATTGAGGATTTTCAATTTCATCATTGCCCTTATTTAGAATGTACATGCATGTATTCTCCGGAATACGTTAACTTGTATAAGTTGAAGGGAAATGATAAGTTAAATTATAAACTATTTCTTGTTTTTGTAGAATGTTTCTCCGATGTTGAAAGTGTTCTTTAATCATTGATCGCTTTTATAGTCATTAAATAAATGATAAGTGCATGTTGATAAAAAATTAAATTTTGTCCACAAAACAATAAATTTTCCGTGCTCAATCAACCATTTTACTCACTTTAGGTCCTTACACAATATGAATGTATATCAGGGAACAATACCGAATTGAGTTTTGTTAAAAGATATAGAGTTTTGAATTTTGACTTCCTCACTTAAAACGTTTCCGAACATATATCCCCTGCCTACGCAAACCACAATTGATTATAACTTTGAATTTGAAATTAAATATGGCCAAGGTCATCGAATGTGTTGAAATTTAAACACATTCATGGGATTAAAAAAGACAAATTTTTGCTTAGGTAGAAATAATTAATGGACGTTTTAGACGTGCAATTTCAGTCGCATCGAATGCAATTCAAACGAAAGATAATGAGAAAACTGACCTCATTATCTTTGTTTGAATTGCATTTCGCGTCGTGTAAAATGAGCCTAATGCATCTTATCATTCACGTTGTTTATTTGTCGCGATAGAAATTATTTCTTTTCTTTTCCGCTATCTCAATAATTCTAGAGGTGAAAATATTCGATTTCGATCGGTTCGTTTTATTTGATTCGTATTTGCTGTGTTTTTCTTCAAATTTTACTAGGGACAATGATTTTTGCAGAATAAACGCGTCAAGAGAGCTAACTTCTTTATACACCCTTTACACTGGCGATTTTGTTATAATAAATCCATAATTTTTTCTGAAATTTTCAGCAAAACTGCGTCTCTTGTGTCAGCGTCTGTCAGTTAGCTTAATTATAAGTTAATTATATTAGGTGACTGTTTATTATAGCATACCAGCAATTACTGTAGATGATTTTGCATAGATAAGTGGGGAATGATACCAAGATATGTGGCATGAGTTAATATGAATAATATCATTAAGATTTTTCATTCATAATTACAAAAGTACCACACCCCGTGCATAGCTATAAAGTAGAACAGCGGTAATTAAGGAAAAGCTAATGGGACAGCTTAACGCCGACACAGTATAATGAATGCGCAGTGGCTAATCGCATTTGTAGCTAAATCGCATTTTCTGGCCACAAAAAGCTGGATTGGCAGGTCGAACAAGTAGTAAACTGCATAAAAGTTAGGCGACACGCTGCAATGCTACGTGTAAGCGGCCTTACTCTCGCAGTATTTAATTGTTGTAACTTTGACGCTGATATGAACAACGTGATATGTTGAATGTCTGAAGTTACAAATAAAGGTGATACAAAAAGATGATACAAAAAGACTAAATTAGAATAATATTTACAATCCTTCAATTTTCTAGAAAACAATTTTAATATATATATATATATATATATATATATATATATATATATATATATATATATATATATATATATATATATATATATATATATATATATATATATATATATATATATATATATACAATATACATTACTTAAAATTGTTTTCTACAAAATTGAAGGATTGTAAATATTATTCTAATTTAGTCTTTTTGTATCATGATATAGACTTTGGTTACTTCATAAAGTTTATTCACAACAAATCTGTTTCGTATGACAAGCAATGCTTGCCACACTCGTCAGGTGATGATCGTGTCTCATCAGAGATGAGATGATATCAGAGATGATATTTTGATTGGACAATTTGAATTTGAGGTATAATTATATATATATATATATATATATATATATATATATATATATATATATATATATATATATATATATATATATATATATATATATATATATATATATATATATATATATATATATATATATATATATATATATTTATATATATATACATATACATATTTACTTTCAAAGTGAGATATGCTATATATCTCACGCTGTCATGGCAACGCTTGTACACGCAAGCAAAGATTAGCAAGTTTCCGTAAGCAAAAATGGCGGAATGTATTGTTTTAAAGAACGTGTATCTCTTTTGAAGGCAGAACTACGAATGTATAAATGTTTAATTCGCTCGCTTCGTTCATGATCACTAATGTGGTACTAAAAATAGAGCATTTCTAATTCCGGAAAAAGACCGACTAAATTTTCGCACGTTTTCGTTGTTGTGATGCCGAGTTTATTTGAATGTGATATTATTGCTAATCCATGGATATTTTTAATCAAAATAAGCAATACTATTATGTATGCCATTATTATGCATGCAGGAACAGGTTTTTTATACCATTTACACATAGGTACATTACATCTTCTCTTTCTAGCATTATGTACAAATTTTAAAGTCATGCAAATAATTAGAATCTTACCTTGATCAGTAATTTGAACGTACTCTGTTACTTTTACCACTTCGGCTTTAAATTTGCTTGAAAGTTTGCATGGCTTTTATACCTATTACATACGCAGAGGTGGGATATCGCCTTATGGTCCTCAGCTCTCACACAAGTACCTTCAGTTGGTCCTTTTAAATTCTTTTAATGTAAGGACACACATGCATCTTAGGAATTTGATTTATTTTCTTAGATATGAATAATCTGGTTTCTTGAAATGATAGTTTTCTCACCATCCACTTGGAACAACTATTCCGGCTAAGAAGCAAGCTAGGGCCATTAATTGTCAAAGAATGTAAAATATATATCACCTACCGACATTAACATTTTAAAAAAAACGCAAATGTCGCGTTTCTTACAAAGACCATTCCATCTAGAATGCGCTGGAAGATAAAAATTCCAGAACGTATTTCAATTAAAGAAAAAGAAGAATGCATTAGCATACATTACAAAAAATTTAAATAGGGTATCAGGGATCACTTATTTCAGTAACGTCTAATCATGACAGCAAATGAGTTTTTAGTCTGTTAAATTTTTTCTTAACTTTAAATTTCGTCTTTTGTTAACCTTGAACAGCTTGAAAAAAATTGGAACCCTAGTAAAAACCTAATAAAGACATGATATAAGCATGAGGTTTCCAGTCCAGCATAACGCTTGTAAAGTTTTCTCTTTAGTTACTTGTAAAATTATTGAGGTAACTAAAACTAACAAGATTGCATGATATGAAGTGCTACTAATCAAATTCACGTGCATGGACGATTACAACTCTTGTCGTAATTTCATCACTCTTTTTTAGCAGATTATGTTATACCTGCTAATTATTAACGTATGGTATAATTATCCCAATGGACGTTTTACAAAGATAAGACTAAGAATATTGCTTGGGTCAGCATTTTATTTCTGTACACTTTTCTATTGTGCACATGAATGTCCAGAAGAAGTCATACACATAGTCCTGAAGTCATATCACTGACAAATATCAATGATAACTGTATACGAAACTATTACCCAATATAAAATATTACTCTAATTGCTATCGTACATTTGGTTCTCTGTTTATACTAGTGGCAAGAAAACATCGAACAAGGATGTGCCCTGCTGGAATCATTTGCTGCTGTATGTAGGAGAGCATTTATTTAACGATTTTTTTTCAGATTGTATATGCCGCCTTTCGATAAAAAAAATAAAAGGAAGTTTAAAACACTCAGACGCTGTAACTTACGTCACATTTGACACGCAAGAAAAACGTAACTCAGCAAATATAACGCACCTTGAATCTTTTAGGTACTTGAATGTGGTACTTATGTATCACGTATTTTGCGCAATTCTACTTTGTCATCACATGCATATCATCTTCCTTGAAATGCAGAATTTGAAAATGCCGGGCACTTTAGTCTACTTTACTTTTTCTACCACTGGCTTTGCAAAATATTGCCTTTCATATTGGTACATTTAAAGAGCACTCTTCCGACTGGTATGTTTCGAAATTACTTTATTGTTAAAGAGCCTTTATCCGCAGGGTGCAAAAATAATCCTTTTTATACCCATCTTGTCTGTTTATTTACGAAATGATTTTCAATAAAGATGTACATGTACATTTATAAACTAAAAAAATCGGGGCAGAAGTTTTGCGGAAATCTACAAATGTGTTTTATCACATATAAAGACTCCTTCACGGCTACAGACCACTTTTGTGTTTTATATTGCTCATGAACATGTGAGTTGTTGTTGAAATAATAGAAAAACTATGTACGACGATGTGTTAAGGTGGCTCCCTACAGTATCGAAAAATGTTCGGCTTTTCGAAACAAATTAGCTTGAACGAAATTTGTAGTGACTACACTTGAAACAAGGCTAGGTGAGTGCTTTGAAGAAAAAAATGAAGGTCTTTCATGTGCATATATAGAAAAATAGAGGCAAAATAAGCGTTGCTATGGTAACTATATCGTTCTGTTTTTTGTAGTTTTAATGCTTAATTTCATAATGAATACACAATAAATTCCTTTCTCTTCGGTCAAATTTTCTGAATTTTTTTCTAGATCTTTATTGAACTATCAAGCGTGAAGATATCAAAAGTTGAAGGCAGGTTTACAATTTAGATTTTGTGATATTCGTGGATTTCGATTGCGGAGAAACGTATTTGTAGATCTTTTTTAAACTTGAACATGTCTTACCTTAGATGTGGTACAACAACTGGACGTAGTTTTAAAAAAACCCACTGAAGAAAACCGAAGATAATCAATGCTAAAATCCATAAAATTATTGCTGACGTGATAAATTTCGAAGCGACACCCGAAACACATTTCGGAAAGAGCTAAACGCAAAAGCTTACGAGAACACGATCGGAAAACAGCAAAGATCAGTTGAAAACATACCTACTGTTTAGGTTTCACAAATTTATTACCTTGTACAGAACACTTGGTGATTTTGGCGCAGAAAAACCTCAAAACAGAACTTCTCATGTGTCGTTCATTTCAAAACATTTGCCGGTCGGCGAAGTTCCACACTGATCTATCATTAAACCTGTGGCAATCAGCTTGAGTCCACTATAGGGTTTTACACATGGTAAAGCAAGAATTGCGATTATTCTAAATGGCTGCAAAAATAATCCTTTTTATACTTATGTTGTCAGTTGATTTATGAATTAACTTTCAATAAAGATGTAGAATATATA
Source organism: Muricea muricata (assembly GCA_963855995.1). Taxonomy (NCBI): domain Eukaryota; kingdom Metazoa; phylum Cnidaria; class Anthozoa; order Malacalcyonacea; family Plexauridae; genus Muricea; species Muricea muricata. The sequence continues at coordinate 99,127,551 of OY979716.1, read as the reverse complement.
ATCCGGGAGATTTGGGCCAGAAGTTTTGCGGAAATCTACATAATTATTATGTGTTTTATCACATATAAAGACTCCTTCACGGCTATGATCTCTTTTGTGTTTTATATTGCTCATGAGCATGCAATTTGTGAAAGGAATAATAGAAAAAATCTGTACGAAGGTGTCTTAGAGTGGCTCCCTACAGTATCGAAAAATATTCGGCTTTTCGAGACACATTAGCTTGTAACGAAATTTGTAGTGACTACATTTAAAACAGGGCAAGGTCAGTGCTTTGAAGAAAAAAATGAAGGTCTTTGATGAGCATATATAAAACAATAGAGACAAAGCTATGCTAGCTATATCGTTTTTTTTTGTAGTTTTAATGCCTAATTTCATAATGAATGAACAATAACTTTCTTTCTCTTCCGTTAAATTTTCTGAATTTTTTTAGATCCTTATTCATCTACAAAGGATAAGGTACCCAAATTTTGAAGGCAGGTTTACAATTCAGATTTTGTGATATCCATGGTTTCGATTGCGGGGAAACATATTCAAATTTCAAAAAAAACAAGTCCCAAAATATGTCTTATATACCTTAGATATGGCATAACAACTCGACGTATTTTTAAAAAAATCCACGCAAGGAAACATAGACAAACAAGGCTAAAATCCACAAAATCATTGCTGACGTGATAAAATTTCGAAACTACATCCGAAACACATTTTGGAAAGAGCTAAACGTAAAAACTTACGCAAACAGGGTCGGAACACAGAAAAGACCAGTTGAAAACATACCCACTGTTTAGGTTTCACAAATTTATTATCATGTACAGAACACTTGGTGGTTTTGCAGCAGAAAATCCTCAAAACACTACTTTTCATGTGTCGTTCAAATCAAAACATTTGCCGGTCGGCGAAGTTCCCACACTGATCTATGTAGATCTGCTCTGCAACTGTAGGGAGCCACCTTAAGCTTTTTTTTATCAACTTTTCTGATTTATGGAAGAAAGCATTCTTGACCGAATAAATGAGTTGCACCCAATGAGCCTTCACTTTTTCTTTGTACAACTGGTAAACAAAAAGTTAAATCTGTGCAATCAACTTAGGCCCACCATCGCATGTGAACAACAACTATATCAACACCGTACCAGCTCAATGTGGTTAGCTGGCATAATAAACCATCCTATGGGGGCTAGATTCAATTTTAGTTCTATTACAAGATCATGATGACAGTCAGATGCATTTCTGTTTGAACTCAACTCCCTGACTTTTTCAGATGCAAACCGCAGAATTAATGACTTCGTTCGAGCTCTATACATCATGATTTTTTTATATTTATTCAATTGAAACTAATAAGAGTCAGTAGTGTAGCCAGGTTATTTCATGTTCATTGACTGTGAAAACAATCAATTTCTTAAAAAAGGAATAATGATAATAACTTGAAAATAACTTTTCTTAGCAGGCCCGAATTTTCGCACAGGCTACGCCACTGTTAAGAGTACATTAATAACGTGTCACTATATTTAAAATTGCATGCAGCTATGCACCTCTAAACCGTCAAAAAATGTGGGTCAGACAGACATGAACAAATAGAAAATTCCCGTGATGGACTGAATTTTGACCAAGGCAATACGAACAAAATCTGTCACAAATTAGTAAATAAGGGAAAAAACAGCCCTGCAAAGTCTGCAAATTTTGTATACTAATTACGAGAAAGCCTAAATCACATCAGTTCACTTATATGTTGGATAAAATAGTACCTAAATTCTCACATCATGCATGAATAAGGTAAAGCTATTTTTACACCAAAAAATTTATATATCTTAGATACGACCGACCTACAGCAGTTATTCATGTAGTGTAAATGTGGAGTGACCCTATACCACTGACCTAGGATCAACCTTAGATCACGTTTTTGGGCTGAACATTACAAGTGGCCTGAAAGCATGATCTTAATAGCACTTATGCAGATTTTCCCAAAGGCTATTGTGCTCACAACCAAGTCTCGTAGTGACGGATAAATTTCCTCACATCAAAGTGAGACTTGGTGGTAAGGACAAAAGTATTAGGAAAAACCCGCATAAGTGCTATTAGGTCAGTCTTTGGTCATCCACACAATGTAGACACATTGTAACGCAATGCAGATGTACTTGAAAGTTTTTAGGTATTTAGCAGAAACCAAAAAACATTGTACTTATCAGTCAGGTACGCATGTAAAGATCATGCTTAAGTTATTTTAATTCTCTAGTGTAAACATGGCTTTAGATACAGTAGCTCCATTCCAACATGTATTTGTATTTTCCCATAGACATTATCCAAGCTTTATAATAATTGCTATAATAAAACCTATGCATTTATGTTATAATCAACTCCTGTAGAAATGACAACAATATAATGGCATAAAGTATTTATTTTTTTGTCAAATTGCAGATGTAATTTTAAGCATGACCAAAGAAAGCATTTTCAAAGGCAAAGTCATAGCGGTTAAAGCACCACGTACAATGCTCAAAGCACTGCATATAATGTTGGAAGCAACGCTTATAATGTTTAATGCTGCATGTAGAATGTTCAAAGACCAGATAAATGTTCAAAGCACTGCATATAATGTTGGAAGCACCGCGTATAATGTTCGGATTACCGCTTATAATGTCCAAAGTACTGCGCATAGTGAATAATTGTTATGGCTACTATCTTACCAATGTTGAAGAGCTACAACAAATTCTGCTGGAAATGCGACACGTGCCGATCCTTCGTTCTCGAAAGGTTTTTTAATGATTATCCAGGTCTAGTTACACCAATAGCGGATGATGAAACTATCAAACTTTTAGAAAATCGAAAAGTGTCTCTTGTCTCCGACTGATGTGGAGTTGTGGTTTCATGAGTAGCTTTTGTTTATTATAGTTTTGTTTGTTGTAAAATGCCGAATGGTATGCATTTAAGTGCGTGTGTGTAGATGACATGCTGTTCCGGTAACGCTTATTTGTACCGCTTTCAGCGTAAACGCCAACGAGAACAATATTTTGAAACTGAAAACGACTTTAGTTTCTTTTTGAAAGTTTACCACTAATGTAATTGTTCATTACGAAATTCAGGAAGTTTATTACAATATCTTGAAATTCTTTCTGAACTTCCATTTGTCTTTTTAATATTTACAATCGTTGAACTGTGGCAATTTAATTGGCTGGAATTGGTAGTGAATCAGAACTAAAAATTCCAAGTAATTTCTCAAAAGTAAATTACAATCAAGAGTAATGTTAATTGATATCAAAGAAGTTGTTCTGCCAAAAACAAATGAAAAAATTTGGGTTCTTATTGTTTTATTATTAAAAGACTTAAAATTATTCGGCCGTACACTATGCTTAGAAAACAATTTTCTCCACGCCCACCAGGGGGGCATTTGCAATTGTATAAATTTTTTATCCCCGCGGTTGGGGATTTGTAGCGCTATTATGGCCCCACTATGGGGCATTGGCATCTTCTTTCTTTAAATATCAAACGCCTGACAAATTTGAAATACCGGGGGTGGACGGGCATGTATTTGATCCCGAAATTACAAAGACGCTTCCATCTAAGCGTCTTTGTTGACTTGTCCTAATCAATTTGGATTTCGACCGAACAGATCTACGAATCCTGCCGTTACTCGTTTAGTTGATGATATTAGAACCAATATGGATAATGGTCTCTTTACCGGAGCGGTATTTATGGATTTTCGGAAGGCCTTTGATACGATACAACATGCTTGCTTGATAAAAAAATTACCATGTTATGGAATCGAGTCTTTTGAGCTAGAATGGCTAAAGGATTATCTATTTAATCGTAGCCAGACAGTAAAATTTAATAACGTTAAGTCATCACCACTACATATTACCCATGGTGTTCGGCAAGGATCTATTTTGGGCCCTTTACTTTTCAATATTCTAATTAATTACATCTCCCAAGTTGTGGACAAGGCTCAAACTATCCTATATGCTGACGATACTGCCATGTATTATGCGCATAAAGATCCGAAGACGATTCAAGAGATACTTGGAAATCAGTGCAATAATATAAATAATTGGCTTGGCGATAACAATCTTTATCTGAATTTGAATAAAGGGAAAACAGAATTTGTACTTTTTGGAACTCCTCAACGGTTATCGAAGGCAGAAAAGATTGAGATTCCAATAAATAAATCTGCTGTCCATGAATCATCCCAGTATACTTATTTAGGTGTCATTCTTGATCATCACTTGAATTTGCACGAACATTTAACCAAAGTGTTCAAGAAAGCTACATCGCGTTTAAAACTCATGCAAAGAGTCAGAGTCAATTTAACTCCCTACGTTGCCTTCTGTATTTACAATGTAATGATAAAATCGCAAATGACGCATTGTAGTTCAATATTACTTGGTCTATCTCGTCATTGGATTGAGAAGATAGAATGCGTTCAAAAGAAAGCAAAGATTATATGTGGAAGTCAAAAAGCTGAAGAATGGTCGACTATTGCCGACATTATTAAAAAGGAATGCTATGATGATGGTTATTAAGTCTATACATTACACTAAACCGGAACATTTTAAAGATTATTTCTCGAGACTAGCCCACAACTATTCAACTCGTGGAAGCCACTCGATGTTGAATTTACCCCGCATGAAATCCGAAGCTGGGCGAAAAAGTTTTAGATTTCAAGGGGCACTCATTTTCAACAGTCTACCATCAAAGATTAGAAACGAAATATCAATTATAAGATTTAGCAATAGCCTGAAAAACTATACCTTTTAATCTGACTGTCAAAAATGTCGAATTAGTTTATAAAAACTTATCATTAATTGAATTAGTTTGTCAACTTTTATCTTCATTAATCTATACTTAATTCTTATATATTTGTTTTTAGTATTACATAGTTTTTAGATATATTTTTATTATTCGTTAATTCAACAGGTCCTTGATTGATACCAGTATTTAAATATGTATATATTTATAATTACTGAACAAGTTAACCTGTATAAAGATTGAATGATAATGAAATTATATCCAAGATAGAAATCCAGAACATATTTCAATTAACGAAAAAAGCAGAATGTATTAAGGCAAGTATTACTAATATTTAAATAGGGTATTCCTTATTACAGTAACGTCTAATCATGAAAAAGACTCTTTTTAATCTGTCAAATTTCTTTTGAACCATGAATTTCGTCTGCTGTTATCCTTGAACTGCTGAAAAAAACTAGGGCTCTTAATGTAGTAAAAACCTAATAAGGACCCTTAAGGTTTCCTTTTTAGCTACTTGTAAAATTAGTGGAATAAATTCATACGCATGGACACTACACCTCTTATCGTAATTTCATCATTCATTTTAGCAGATTATGATATGCCTGTTAATTATTAACGTATAGTATAATTATTCTAATGGAGGTTTTGCAGAGATAAGACTAAGAATATTGCTTGGGTCAGCCTTTTCTTTCTATACACTTTACAAAAATGCACATAATTTTCTAGAAGAAGACATACACATAGTCCTGGGATCATACTACTGTCAAATATCAATGATAACTGTATACGAAAGCATGAAATTTCATCCAATATAAAATATTACTCAAATTGCTACTGACCCTGCGTTTTGTTTTCTGCAAACGTTTTGAACTAGTGGAAAGAAAACTCGTCGAGCAAGAATCTGCCCTGCTACAGTCCTATGCCTAAATGACAACTGCATCTACGAGAGCATTAACTATTTGTTTTCAGATTATGCAGCATTTCGATAAAGAAATTAAAAAGAAGTTCAAAACACTCAACCACTGTAACTTATTTGACACTCAAGAAAAACGTAACTTAGCAAATATAACGCAAGTGAATGACCTTGAATCTTACTGGGTACTCAAACGTGGTACTTGTATCATATATTTTGCGTAATCCTCCATTCCTCCTTTGTTATCGCATTGAATGAATAAAAGTGCATATCAACTTCCTTGGAATTTAGAGTTTGAAAATGTAGGACACTTCGGTCTTTTTTACTTTTCTACCACTAGCTTTGCAAATATTGGCTTTCATGGTGTTATGTTTGAAGAGCATTCATCCGACCGGTATTCTAAACTACTTTTTTGTTAAAGATCCTTTATCCGCTTCTGACAGGGAGTTTTACTAAACACCTAATTTCGCAATAATATGTTCCATCAAGCACAATTGCGTGGTAATCGTTGTTTATCGTTCATTTTTTCATATATGGAGATTTTAGGCCGTATTCCCAAGCCGGTTTTCGTTCAGTTTTGTTGCCCCCCCTTCCTCGGGCACTAATTTGAATTGACATAAAACTATAGATTTTTATACGCTAAGTACGAATTCACTTGTTGTCACTCGCGAAAACCTGCAGTTTCTTTGTATTTTGCGATCAAACATCGAAATTTTTCATCAAAATGTCTTATATTTTTCACTGGAAACTTCATGTTATGTACAGTATTTGCTCTAGTGCAAAAGTCTTTTAGCAGGGGGGAATCGCGCGGTCCGTATGTTGTTTCCATATATTTTTTTGGATTTAAAACAGGAAAATGTGAAATAAAAGCCTGAAAAAGCCTAGAAATTTTAGTATACGAGTATGAATGAATTTTTATATCTTATCAAATCAACAAGAGATACTTCAGTGTTCTTTACTGCAGCAACATTTGGATTTATCGCGTCGCATCGATTGGAAATTGTAAGGTTATATATGCATTTGCCCTGAAGATGGACTGTTTGAGGTTATGCCTCGGAATTTTTACGGAATTTTAACCTTGAAGTGAGTGAATATAGTCCTAATTTCCCTGGGCTGGCTGAGTACAACAATGCAATACTGTGCAAACTGTGACAGGTGTAATTACGTTGTGCTGCATTGCAAGTCACAATAAGAAGGCTGACCTGTCAACTGCAAGCACCCTAGCTGAGCACTTAGAAATATAATAACAATATATTTTTGGCACATAAAATTACCTATTGTAAGTAATGTTTAAGTCTGTTCCTCTTGGCTCTCACCAAGTTGTAGAATTGTGAAAATTTTCAAGATTATTGCCCTGTAGGCAAGGAAAACAAAGACTTAGCTATTCTTAGTTTGCAATCGATCTCTCAGGATGTGGTGAACAATGTCAGTCACCCACGTCGGCTGGATCCAACAATGGAATTAACAACATATTCCTTTGTGTTGTACCTCCAACATGGCCGCCATGATGTCAAACACAAACCATCAATGGTATGGTCTAGCCCAGTTGAAAATAAGAATTATGCAGTAATGTAATAATTACTTAATATTGGCAAACACCAGATAATTTTACTCATCAGTGGAAGAACTCTGTCACTTAATGATAAATGTGAAGTGTTTGAATAAAAGCTGTACTATGTAAATTTGTTAATGCTCAAATAGATATGTGAATTTGTGGCCCAATTTTTCTGGGGTTCTATAGATTTTAATCTTTTGTCAACATTGAATAAGGAACAAATATTGTTGTTATTTAGAGCCAGAAGTAGAGTACTATAGCAGCAGTTGATCGTGCGTTGTGTGTTAAGTTCTTTTGCTCTAAACATTTCCCCAGTTCATGATACTTGAATACTGAAGCTTCATATAAATATGAAATATATACAAACTTTTGCAAAATGCTTAAAGACATATGGCAATATATTTCTTTTTTTGGCCTATCCATAAAGACCTGTGAAGTAATTGTAATATTGGCTGTTAAATTTTTCATAACATGCTTAATTTGTGAAATATTGAAAGATGAATAACACTAGCCATCCACCATCTTGTTTCATAAGGTCTATCTTAATGACACCACAACAGGGTAGACTGTATAAAACTTATACTGTCAATTAGTTAAATCTCAATGCAATTTTCTTCAAACACTTGGCAATTTATGTAAGAAATGTATACATACAAATCCAGATGGATTCTGACATTCAACATGTTTTCTAATTGCTTTTTTAAGAAATAGATTTTGCCTAGTGTCATTGTCCTTTTTCATCATACAATATTTCAGAAACAAAGCATGTTCTCAAAAATTTAACAACAGATATTATAGTTACTTAAAGGTTTTTTTATCAATAAGCCAAAATAAAAATATATTGCCATGTCCCTTCAAAATTGTTCCTGTATAACAGCTTTGATTACACTACAGGCATACACTTGGCCTGGCCTGGCCCAAGAAAAATGTGTCATGTTCACAACAAAACACAACCCCACCATTTATGATATTTTATGATGAAAGTTATATATAAGCAATTTAAGATATAAAATGTTACAATGATACATCTGGTATTAAAACACTACATATTTACCCATTAAGTGGCAGACTTCTCCCACTGTTGAGTAAAAATCATCTTGTGTTTGTCAAGTAAAAAAATAACTATTATATACATTACCACATATCTTATTTTTAATTTGCCTGGACCACACATTAGTTGTGCTCATTCGTAAACTTGCATACAATAGGGTAATTTTATGTTTGAAAAATATATTGTTATTATATTTCTAAGTGCTCAGCTTGCTTGCAGTTGACAGGTCAGCCTTCTTATGATGACTTGCAATGTAGCACAACATAATTACACCTGTCACAGCTTGCACAGTATTGCATTGTTGTACTTAGCCAGCCCAGGGAAATTAGGACTATATTCACTCATTGCAAGGTTAAAATTCCGTAGTACGACCTCAAACAGTCTATCTTCTAGGCAAGTGGAGATATAATCTCACCAATTTCCAATCGATGCGACGCAATAAATTCAAAGGTTGCTGCAGTAAAGAACACTGAATTATTTCTTGCTGATTTAGTCATATACTAAAACTTCTAGGCTTTTTCATGCTTTTATTTCATAATGTCATGTTTTAAATCCGAAAAAATATACGTAAACAACATGCGGACCGCGCGATACCCCCCTGTTAAAAGAATTGCACTAGAGCAAATACTGTACATAACATGAAGTTTCCAGTGAAAAATATAAGACATTTTGATGAAAAATTTCGATGTTTGATCGCAGAATACAAAGAAACTGCAGGTTTTTGCGAGTGACAACAAGTTAATTCGTACTCAGCGTATAAAAATCTATAGTTTTATGTCAAATTAAATTAGTGCCCGAGGGGGGCAACGAAAATCGTATTCTAAGCGACTTTTTGGGCGAGGGAATACGGCCTATATCATGTCATTCAGCGGGCGCCTTTGTAAAAACAAGCTTTAGCACAGTGGTGGCAAGTGTTGTTATTTCAAGTTATATAAAGATATATTTGAAAAAGCTCATAAACATACTTATATAGACCCTGTTTACACGGTACTGGATTCGCCTGGTTACGACATCGAGTTCGGGTAGTGTGCGGTCATATTTACTCTCACCACTTCTTTCTATGACTACTTGTTGTTAAATTTTGTGATACTATCGTAAGTGTAAAATTCAAACTAGTCGTGGAGGTGCGTAGCACCCAGTCGGCTGTCGCACATATACGACGAGAATGAGTAGAGTAACTGTTTTATTATATAGACAACAACTGCTACCAATGCAACTTAATTCCCAGTGCAATTATATTTTAATAAAATATACTTATTAGTCAGTTTAGCAGTGTAAGCAATTTCAGCTAATACCACATAAAACACTACTTATTATTTAAAATTATGTTTCAAACAAATTTTTCCAAAAGTTTCAAATTCTTAAAAAATATAAATGTTTTGGGCAAAACAAACGCTTGTTGACTTCGAAATTAAGCACATTTTTTTATTATAGCAATTCAAAACAATGGTAATATTTTCCAGCTTTCAGGAGAGTTATTCAGTATTAATTCGTAAAAAAACTTAATTTTATACTTGTTTAGGTGACATTTAAATAACGTATTAACCTTCAAAAATTTTATCTAGGTTTATGTGTTTATGGCCAAGAATGGCTGGTAAAATGCTCAAAACAAGATTTTTTGCGATCGACAAACTTTCAGCCGCCATCTTGGTTTCTCTACTAGTAGTATATCCTACTAGTAGAGGAACCAATCAGATTAGAGAATATTTAACATCTGTTGGCATATAATAATTATCGTTATTTCATGTTCGTGCAATCCAATACTTTACTATGTGTAGGATATGTACAGGGTGTATAAAAAAGTAGACAATTTTGAAACGGCTCTCAACCTCGCGAAGCGGCTTGAAGTATGAAGTTTTTTTTATTATTAATTATTGCTAGGGTATTTACGGTGTAGAGTAAATATTCTGAAATTTAAATGTTTTAAGCACAGGGGTGTGCGTATTTTGAAACACATTAAAAATGGCTGCGCACGAAATTTAAAGGCTCAAATTAAAGTAATTTTGAGTTGGTAGGTAGAAAATATTTTAGGTGTTTTATTGCTGTTCATTGCTATTAAGTTTAAGCCATTCAAAACGTCGTCGAACGTATATTTTTCTCAATAAGAATCGTTTTTCTGAAGAAATGTTCCAATTTTAATTAAATGTTCCTTGGAAATTGTATGCAAATTATGTAAATACATAAATTATAAACATGCACAAAACTAATTTTGCCAAAAATATGGAAGTTCGCGCGACATTTTGAACGGCTTAGACTCGAGAAAATTTTCTGAAATTTTGTACAGCAATGCAACACGCAACCCTTGTTGTAATTTCATCACTCTTTTTTAGCAGATTATGTTATAACTGCTAATTATTAACGTGTGGTTAAATTATCCCAATGGACGTTTTACAAAGATAAGAATATTGCTTGGGTCGGCATTTTATTTCTGTGCACTTTTCCATAGTGCACATAAATGTCTAGAATAAGTCATACACATAGTCCTGGAGTCATATTGCTGACAAATATCAATGATAACTGTATACGAAAACATTAACTATTACCCAACATAAAATATTACTCTAATTGCTATCGTACGTTTCTTTCTCTGTTTGTACTAGTGGAAAGAAAACATCGAGCAAAGATCTGCCCTGCTGGAGTTCTATGCTGCTGTATGTAGGAGAGCATCAACGATTTGTTTTCAGATTATATATGCCGCCTTTCGATAAAAAAATAAAAGGAAGTTTAAAACACTCAAACGCTGTAACTTACGTCACATTTGACACGCAAGAAAAACGTAACTTAGCAAATATAACGCACCTTGAATCTTTTGGGTACTTGAATGTGGTACTTAAGTATCGCGTACCAGGGGCGGATCTAGGATTTTTCATGCATCAGCCGAACGCCGAAGGCGTGAGCCATGCTAGGGGTGTCCGGGGGTATGCTCCCCCGGGGAAAATTTTTAAATCTAGACTCTCTGAAACGCGATTTCCAGCATTTCCTAAGCATTTTTTTTTAAAGATTGTTAAACATGAATTTTAACTCGCAAAACACCCCTTCTCCGCTCCCGGTAAACATTTATTTTCGGATTTAAGTGAATTGTACGTCTATATGCTATATATTGAATAACCACGTGGCTGTTTCGCTCAATATCAGAGCTCATCAGCATGCCTAGGAAGCACATTCCAGTATGGACAGCCAACCAGTAGCAGCGTACCAAGCCTGACAATTTAGTCCCTCTAAATTTTCAGGCTAGCTACGCTACTGTGAACTTAAAAGGTGCCAGACATTCGCCTTCACACCTCTGCTACTGGCAGCAGGAGTTTGGTTGGAAATGGGTTACCATTTGAGACATTTCATGGATGTGAAGTTGCTAAGGCTTCACACCATTCTGGTCAATTCTAACCCTTTACCACCCAGCTAATTAGTAAGACTCAAAAACTGATGAATAGAGTTGTTTAAAATAAATTCTTAATTATTATATGAGGAAGATGACAAGTTTAAAAATTACTTTTTAATCTGTCTTGCTGAAATGTTTGATTACAAATTCTCAGATACATAATGATACTGTTCATGTTAGAAAAGTTACATTTGCGTGATTGTGATAATTCATTGAAATTCTAAGTACTCACTTCTCGAGAATTAGAAATATGATAATGCAATATAGTATTATTGTCTGTGATGTTTAGGGTACCTATTTATCTAGGATGGGAAGCCAAGGTCAAAGTCATGATCGCATTCTTATCAAGATCTTAAAATAATTAAAAAGTGTTTATTTTACATTGACATAATACTGATCTAGTTGCACTTAGACACTTTCTTTTAAGTTTGCTGGAATAAAAAACTGCAGGAACAAAATGATTAGGATGAAAACTTTCACCAGGTTCAACAATACCTTCATGACAAAATAAACTCTGAAGAGCATCTGAGAATACTTTGGCAGGGTTTCTTGGATGTATTAGAGAGTCAAACATTAGTTTATGGCATAGTTCCCCTGAATCTGGGTAGTATGTTTGAATATCTTAATTCCCTATAACAGAAGACTTAAAATACAAAGAAATGGGGACCATTTCTTATCATGGCAGTTTAAAAACTGGCTTCCTTTCTTACAAGGTCTTCAGTCATCAAACCTGAATCCAAACAGTCTTGTGATACAGACCAAAGCTAAAGATTCTTTAGGCTGTTGTGAAATTCACTATGCTTTTCCACAATAGTTGAAAATAATGGATGTTGAGAATAGAATTCAACATTAATAAACAGTTCAACTGAAGTAAGTTTTCTTAAAATGGGTACCCAACTGTTATCACCTACCAGAATCAACGACACAGAACTGTAGAGGCAATTACCTGAAGCTTCTGATCTAAAAAATGCACCACCATTTGAGAGTTAAATTAGTTAATATAAACAGAGCGTAAAATTACAAAGAGCATCATGTAAACTTAATATTAATACGCTTTATAATCTGTTAAGGAAAATATTAATTTTATTCTCAAGTTGTTTAGCATTTAGGCACATAAAATCCCTCATTTGAAATTAAGAAAGGAGCTAGAACATAAAATGATTCAATACAAATCGCGGCATGTGTTATACATACAATATGCTATAAATAAACACGTGCATGCTACTTAACTATATTAATTCATCGCAGATATTTCAGAAAATCCAAATTTCACAAAATATAATTATAACACTCAACTTGGCAAGTTTCTCCTGAGGCTTCTAGGCGCAATGGGTCGTGGTGAAGAACGCTATAAGCCTATAAAGTATTGCAAGTTGCACGTCGAACCGACAAATATGTATATTTGAAGTCAAAGTGTATATTCTTAGAGCGTGTTGCCGTGTCATATTTCCACTTCGCATTTGTCATACGAATAATATTGCAGCTAATATCATGTTTATTCATTTTGTTATATTTTCATATCTTATAGCAGTACACACTCTTCCTTTATTATTTGGATTACCACCACGATCTTTGAGAGGCACGTATATTTAAGCTGAGAAGTCCGTACTCAAAGCTTTTTAATATTGCTCGATATTGTCGATACCGCACGATAATCCTCGTTTAAAAACAACTTAAGCTGCTCTATGCAACTTAAGGGCTTCTATATTGTTTTCCAAAATCTCATTTCGAACAGCTGCGTACAAATCACTACTCGACATCGCAAAATAACTTTTCACGTCAACTATGAACCTTCGTATACCCGAATATAAGATTAGCATGGAAAGAGCTGCTTTGAATGAATTGAATTTCGCAATTTTCAGTGACAATTCAGACTTTGTGATACCCATGGTTTCGATTGCGGGGAAACATATTTTTGGACTTGTTTTTTAAAAATTTGAATATGTCTTATACCTTAGATATAGCGTACGTAAGGAAACAGAGACAAACAAACCTAAAATCCACAAAATCATTGCTGACGTGATAAAATTTCGAAACTACAACCGAAACACATTAATTTTGGAAAGAGCTAAACGTAAAAACTTACGCAAACAGAGTCGGAACACAGCAAAGACCAGTTGAAAACATACACACTGTTTAGGTTTCACAAATTTATTATCATGTACAAAACACTTTGTGGTTTCGCAGTAGAAAATCCTCAAAACACAACTTCTCATGTGTCGTTCATTTCAAAACATTTGTAGGTCGGCGAAGTTCCCCACTGATCTTTCATTAATCCTGTGGCAATCAGCTTAGGCCCACCATAGGGTTTTATACATGATAAAGCAAGAATTGCGATTATTCTAAATGGCTGGAAATATAATCCTTTTTATACCTATTTTGTCAGTTCATTTACGAATTAATTTTCAATAAAGATGTAGTATATATAATCCGAGAAATTCGGGTCTGAAGTTTTGCGGAAATCTACATAATTATTATGTGTTTTATCACACAGTAGTTTTGCGAAAATCTACATAATTATTATGTGTTTTATCACACATAAAGACTCCTTCACGGCTATGATCTCTTTTGTGTTTTATATTGCTCATGAGCATGTAATTTGTGAAAGGAATAATAGAAAAAATCTGTACGAAGGTGTCTTAGAGTGGCTATCTACAGTATCGAAAAATATTCGGCTTTTCGAGACACATTAGCTTGTAACGAAATTTGTAGTGACTACACTTAAAACAGGGCAAGGTCAGTGGTTTGAAGAAAAAATGAAGGTCTTTGATGAGCATATATAAAACAATAGAGACAAAATAAGCGTTGCTATGGTAGCTATATCGTTCTATTTTCTATAGTTTTAATGCCTAATTTCGTAATGAATGAACAATAACTTTTTTCTCTTCGGTTAAATTTTCTGAATTTTTTTTAGATCTTTATTCATCTACAAAGAATAAGATATCCAAATTTTGAAGGCAGGTTTACAATTCAGATTTTGTGATATCCATGGTTTCGATTGGGGAGAAACATATTCAAATTTTAAAAAAACAAGTCCCAAAATATGTCTTATATACCTTAGATATGGCATAACAACTCGACGTAGTTTTAAAAAAATCCACGTAAGGAAAATAGACAAACAAGGCTAAAATCCACAAAATCATTGCTGACGTGATAAAATTTCGAAACTACATCCGAAACACATTTTGGAAAGAGCTAAACGTAAAAACTTACGCAAACAGGGTCGGAACACAGCAAAGACCAGTTGAAAACATACACACTGTTTAGGTTTCACAAATTTATCATGATGTACAGAACACTTGGTGGTTTCGCAGTAGAAAATCCTCAAAACACAACTTCTTATGTGTCGTTCATTTCAAAACATTTGCCGGTCGGCGAAGTTCCCACACTGATCTATGTAAATCTGCTCTGCAACTGTAGGGAGCCACCTTAAGCCTTTTTTATCAACTTTTCTGTTTTATGGAAGAAAGCATTCTTGACCGAATAAATGAGTAGCACCCAATGGGCCTTCACTTTGTCTTTGTACCAATAGTCAACAAAAAGTTAAATCTGTGCAATAAGCTTAGGCCCACCATCGCATGCGAACAACAACTATATCAACACCGTACCAGCTCAATGTGGTTTACTGGCATAATAGACCATCATATGGGGGCTATATTCATTTTTAATTCTATTACAAGATCATGATGACAGTCAGATGCATTTCTGTTTGAACTCAACTCCCTGACTTTTTCAAATGCAAACCGCACAATTGATGACTTCGTTCGAGCTCTATACACATGATTTTTTTATATTTATTCAATTGAAACTAATAAGAGTCAGTAGCGTAGCCAGGTTATTTCATGCTCATTGACTGTGAAAACAATCAATTTTTCTTGAAAAAGGAATAATGATAATAACTTGAAAATAACTTCTCTTAGCAGGCCCGAATTGTCGCACAGGCTACGCCACTGTTAACAGTACTATATTAACCTTCATATATAGGGGCACTGCATTTAAAAGTGCTTGCAGTTATGCACCGCAAAACCGTCAAAAAATGTGGGTTAGAGAATTCCCGTGATGGACTAAATTTTGACCAAGGCAATACGAACAAAATCTGTCACAAATTAGTAAATAAGGGAAAAAAACAGCCCTGCGAAGTTTGCAAATTTTGTATACTAATTACGAGAAAGCCTAAATCACATCAGTTCACTTATATGTTGGATAAAATAGTACCTAAATTCTCACATCATGCATGAATAAGGTAAAGCTATTTTTACACCAAAAAATTTATATATCTTAGATACGACCGACCTACAGCAGTTATTCATGTAGTGCAAATGTGGAGTGACCTTATAACACTGACCTAGGATCAACCTTAGATCACGTTATTTATTTGTCAAATTGCAGATGTAATGTTAAGCATGACCAAAGAAAGCATTTACAAAGGCAAAGTCATAGCGGTTAAAGCACCACGTACAATGCTCAAAGCACTGCATATAATGTTGGAAGCAACGCGTATAATGTTTAATGCTGCACGTAGAATGTTCAAAGACCAGATACAATGTTCAAAGCACTGCATATAGTGTTGGAAGCACCGCGTATAATGTTCGGATAACCGCTTATAATGTCCAAAGTACTGCGCATCGTGAATAACTGTTATGGCTACTGTTACCAATGTTGAAGAGCTACAACAAATTCTGCTGGAAATGCGATACGTGCCGATCCTACGTTCTCGAAAGGTTTTTGAATGATTATCCAGGTCTAGTTACATCAATGGTCAGTAGCGGCGCCAGCGCGATAAGTGAGGGGGACATATTCATATATTCGTGTTCTGCACAATTAATTTCTTTTGAAGTCGATTCGATTTCAAAAGAAATTAATTGTGCAGAACACGAATACCTGAATATGTCCTCCTCACTTATTGCGCTGGCGCCGCTCCTGTCAATGGTGGATGATGAAACTATCAAACTTTTAGAAAATCGAAAAGTGTCTCTTGTCTCCGAATGATGTGAAGTTGTGGTTTCACAGAACCGAAAAAAAAGTGTCAAAAAAGCAAAGGCTACTCGTGAAAAAAAAAATAAAAATGAGTAGCTTTTGTTTATTATAGTTATATTTGTTGTAAAATGCACAATGTTATGCATTTAAGTGCGTGTGTGTAGATGACATGCTGTTCTGGTAACGCTCATTTGTACCGCTTTCAGCGTAAACGCCAACGAGAACAATATTTTGAAACTGAAAATGATTTTAGTTTCTTTTTGAAAGTTTACTACTAGTGTAATTGTTCATTACGAAATTCAGGATTTTTATTACAATAAGTTGAAATTCTTTCTGAACTTCCATTTGTCTTTTTAATATTTACAATGGCTGAACTGTGGCAATTTAATTGGCTGAAATTGGTAGTGAATCAGAATTAAAAATTCCAAGTAATTTCTCAAAAGTAAATTACAATCAAGAGTAATGTTAATTGATATCAAAGAAGTTGTGCTGCCAAAAACAAATGAAAAAATTTGGGTTCTTATTGTTTTATTATTAAAAGACTTAAATAAAATTATTCGGCCGTACACTATGCTTAGAAAACAATTTTCTCCACGCTCACCAGTGGGGCATTTGCAATTGTATAAATTTTTTATCCCCACGGTCGGGGATTTGTAACGCTATTATGGCCCCACTATGGGGCATTGGCATCTTTTTTCTTTAAATATCAAACGCCTGACAAATTTGGAATACCGGGGGTGGACGGGCATGTATTTGATCCCGAAATTACAAAGACGCTTCCATCTAAGCGTCTTTGTTGACTTGTCCCAATCAATTTGGATTTCGACCCAACAGATCTACGAATCCTGCCGTTACTCGTTTAGTTGATGATATTAGAACCAATATGGATAATGGTCTCTTTACCAGAGCGGTATTTATGGATTTTCGGAAGGCCTTTGATACGATACAACATGCTTGCTTGATAAAAAAATTACCATGTTATGGAATCGAGTCTTTTGAGCTAGAATGGCTAAAGGATTATCTATTTAATCGTAGCCAGACAGTAAAATTTAATAACGTTAAGTCATCACCACTACATATTACCCATGGTGTTCCGCAAGGATCTATTTTGGGCCCTTTACTTTTCAATATTCTAATTAATGACATCTCCCAAGTTGTGGACAAGGCTCAAATTATCCTATATGCTGACGATACTGCCATGTATTATGCACATAAAGATCCGAAGACGATTCAAGAGATACTTGGAAATCAGTGCAATAATATAAATAATTGGCTTGGCGATAACAATCTTTATCTGAATTTGAATAAAGGGAAAACAGAATTTGTACTTTTCGGAACTCCTCAACGGTTATCGAAGGCAGAAAAGATTGAGATTCCAATAAATAAATCTGCTGTCCATGAATCATCCCAGTATACTTATTTAGGTGTCATTCTTGATCATCACTTGAATTTGCACGAACATTTAACCAAAGTGTTCAAGAAAGCTACATCGCGTTTAAAACTCATGCAAAGAGTCAGAGTCAATTTAACTCCCTACGTTGCCTTCTGTATTTACAATGTAATGATAAAATCGCAAATGACGCATTGTAGTTCGATATTACTTGGTCTATCTCGTCATTAGATTGAGAAGATAGAATGCGTTCAAAAGAAAGCAAAGATTATATGTGGAAGTCAAAAAGCTGAAGAATGGTCGACTATTGCCGACATTATTAAAAAGGAATGCTATGATGATGGTTATTAAGTCTATACATTACACTAAACCGGAACATTTTAAAGATTATTTCTCGAGACTAGCCCACAACTATTCAACTCGTGGAAGCCACTCGATGTTGAATTTACCCCGCATGAAATCCGAAGCTGGGCGAAAAAGTTTTAGATTTCAAGGGGCACTCATTTTCAACAGTCTACCATCAAAGATTAGAAACGAAATATCAATTATAAGATTTAGCAATAGCCTGAAAAACTATACCTTTTAATCTGACTGTCAAAAATGTCGAATTAGTTTATAAAAACTTATCATTAATTGAATTAGTTTGTCAACTTTTATCTTCATTAATCTATACTTAATTCTTATATATTTATTTTTAGTATTACATAGTTTTTGGATATATTTTTATTATTCGTTAATTCAACAGGTCCTTGATTGATACCAGTATTTAAATATATATATATTTATAATTACTGAACAAGTTAACCTGTATAAAGATTGAATGATAATGAAATTATATCCAAGATAGAAATCCAGAACATATTTCAATTAACGAAAAAAGCAGAATGTATTAAGGCAAGTATTACTAATATTTAAATAGGGTATTCCTTATTACAGTAACGTCTAATCATGAAAAAGACTCTTTTTAATCTGTCAAATTTCTTTTGAACTATGAATTTCGTCTGCTGTTATCCTTGAACTGCTGAAAAAAACTAGGGCTCTTAATATAGTAAAAACCTAATAAGGACCCTTAAGGTTTCCTTTTTAGCTACTTGTAAAATTAGTGGAATAAATTCATATGCATGGACACTACACCTCTTATCGTAATTTCATCATTCATTTTAGCAGATTATGATATGCCTGTTAATTATTAACGTATAGTATAATTATTCTAATGGAGGTTTTGCAGAGATAAGACTAAGAATATTGCTTGGGTCTGCCTTTTCTTTCTATACACTTTACAAAAATGCACATAATTTTCTAGAAGAAGACATACACATAGTCCTGGGATCATACTACTGTCAAATATCAATGATAACTGTATACGAAAGCATGAAATTTCATCCAATATAAAATATTACTCAAATTGCTACTGACCCTGCGTTTTGTTTTCTGCAAACGTTTTGAACTAGTGGAAAGAAAACTCGTCGAGCAAGAATCTGCCCTGCTACAGTCCTATGCCTAAATGACAACTGCATCTACGAGAGCATTAACTATTTGTTTTCAGATTATGCTGCATTTCGATAAAGAAATTAAAAAGAAGTTCAAAACACTCAACCACTGTAACTTATTTGACACTCAAGAAAAACGTAACTTAGCAAATATAACGCAAGTGAATGACCTTGAATCTTATTGGGTACTCAAACGTGGTACTTGTATCATATATTTGGCGTAATCCTCCATTCCTCCTTTGTTATCGCATTGAATGAATAAAAGTGCATATCAACTTCCTTGGAATTTAGAGTTTGAAAATGTAGGACACTTCGGTCTTTTTTACTTTGCTACCACTAGCTTTGCAAATATTGGCTTTCATCTTGTTATGTTTGAAGAGCATTCATCCGACCGGTATTCTAAACTACTTTTTTGTTAAAGATCCTTTATCCGCCTCTGACAGGGAGTTTTACTAAACACCTAATTTCGTAATAATATGTTCCATCAAGCACAATTGCGTGGTAATCGTTGTTTATCGTTCGTTTTTTTATATATGGAGATATTATGTCATTCAGCGTGCGCCTTTGTAAAAACAAGCTTTAGCACAGTGGTGGCAAGTGTTGTTATTTCAAGTTATATAAAGATATATTTGAAAAAGTTCATAAACATACTTATATAGACCCTGTTTACACGGTACCGGATTCGCCTGGTTACGACATCGAGTTCGGGTAGTGTGCGGTCATATTTACTCTCACCACTTCTTTCTATGACTACTTGTTAAATTTTGTGATACTATCGTAAGTGTAAAATTTAAACTAGTCGTGGAGGTGCGTAGCACGCAGCCAGCTATCGCACATATACGACGAGAATGAGTAGAGTAACTGTTTTATTATATAGACAACAACTGCTACCAATGCAACTTCCCAGTGCAATTATATTTTAATAGAATATACTTATTAGTCAGTTTAGCAGTGTAAGCAATTTCAGCTAATACCACATAAAACACTACTTATTATTTAAATTATGTTCCAAACAAATTTTTCCAAAAGTTTCAAATTCTTAAAAAATAAAAATGTTTTGGGCAAAACAAACGCTTGTTGACTTCGAAATTAAGCACAATGGTAATATTTTCCAGCTTTCAGGAGAGTTATTCAGTGTTAATTCGTAAAAAAACTGTATTTTATACTTGTTTAGGTGACATTTAAATCACGTACTAACCTTCAAAAACTTTATCTAGGTTTATGTGTTGTACTTATGGCCAAGAAAGGCTGGTAAAATGCTCAAAACAAGATTTTTTGAGATCGACAAACTTTCAGCCGCCATCTTGGTTCCTCTACTAGTAGTATATCCTACTAGTAGAGGAACCAATCAGATTAGAGAATATTTAACATCTGTTGGCATATAATAAATATCGTTATTTCATGTTCGTGCAATCTAATACTTTACTATGTGTAGGATATATACAGGGTGTATAAAAAAAGTAGACAATTTTGAAACGGCTCTCAACCTCGCGAAGCGGCTTGAAGTATGAAGTTTTTTTTTAATGTACATTGCTAGGGTACTTACGGTGTAGAATAAATATTCTGAGATTTAAATGTTTTAAGCCCAGGGGTATGCGTATTTTGAAACACATTAAAAATGGCTGCGCACGAAATTTAAAGGCTCAAAAGTAATTTTGAGTTGGTAGGTAGAAAATATGTTAGGTGTTTTATTGCTGTTCCTTGCTATTAAGTTTAAGCCATTCAGAACGCCGTCGAACGTATATTTTTCTCAATAAGAATCGTTTTTCTGAAGAAATGTTCCAATTTTAATTAAATGTCCCTTGGGAATTGTATGCAAATTAAGTAAATACATAAACATGCACAAAGCTAATGTTGCCAAAAATATGGAAGTTCGCGCGACATTTTGAACGGCTTAGACTCGAGCAAATTTTCAGAAATTTTGTACAGCAATACAACACCCAGCCCTTGTCGTGATTTCATCACTCTTTTTTAGGAGATTATGTTATACCTGCTAATTATTAACGTATGGTATAATTATCCCAATGGACATTTCACAAACTTTAAAATAAAACTAAGAATGTTGCTTGGGTCGGTATTTTTTTGTGTACACTTTTCTATAGTGCACATAAATGTCTAGAATAAGTCATACACATCGCCCTGGAGTCGTATTACTGACAAATATCAATGATAACTGTATACGAAAACATTAACTATTACCCAATATAAAATATTACTCTAATTGCTATCGTACGTTTTGTTCCCTGTTTGTACTAGTGGAAAGAAAACATCGAGCGAGGATCTGCCCTGCTGAAGTCCTATGCTGCTGCAGAGAGCATTAACGATTTGTTTTCAGATTGTATATGCCACCTTTCGATATAAAAAATAAAAGGAAGTTAAAAAACACTCAAACGCTGTAACTTACGTCACATATGACACTCAAGAAAAACGTAACTTAGCAAATATAACGCACCTTGAATCTTTCAAGGCCTACTCTGGGCCCCAATGTTGCCGCGATTATATGCGAGATTGGGCGATATTGGGTGATATTAGAAAAAATCTTTAAAATACATGGCGATATCAGCCGATATTGGGCGACACTGGTCGATATTAGGCCATATTGAGTGACATTAAGTAATATAGGTTATATTATCTGGGTATTAGCATGGGATACAATGATTACAGTTCCCACAGAATACCATTGTATACCATTGTTTAAGACAATGTACTTTCCACTTAGTATAAATATGTTCACTAGCTAATATTTAAGGATAATATAAATCAAACATTTATCCAATTCCAACTAAAATATATGGCAAGGCTTTGTATTTTTGCCAGCAAATCTTTTACTTGCAAACTGTTAAAACCAACGAACAACCTGCACATGCAACTAGTGGCATACCATTGTCAATAATTAGGGTGTGAATCAGTCAAATGTTTATGTTTACAAACTTTAAAAACAACCAATTTATAAAAAATTAATACCGCAGAGCATATCACCAATCCAACTGCATAACACTGACTACGCACTGCCTGCAAATGACTACGACTTGTAAGACTCAAGCCTCAAAATTTAAGCTTTTGTTTAAAATAAGAACGACTGCAAAAAATCAGCAAATATACTGTATTGTATGGAACGAGGTATGAAACATCAAAATGCTCCATATTTATCTGCAGTGAATGCTCAAAAATTAAAACTACGTAAAGATATGTCACAAACCTCATACTGGCATATACAAACAACAGGTCATTGCATATTTACTAAGTGTTTTTCATGACTACAAAATGTTCAAGCACCATTTATCTCAAGCAATATGGACAGTTTTGTATACGATATAGACCACACCATATTAATTGAAGAAATGAACACCTCCATATGGCCATAAATATATATGTCTTCCTCATTTGTTCCACGTAGCTAATTTGCAACCTCGATCCCAGGGCCTGCCCGCCCGATTTTTTAACATGGAGGCGGGCAAGGCCCTGGTAAACGCTGGTCACGCGACCGCAAAATACTCCCAGATTCTGGGAGTATTTCTGCACACATTAAAATTGCCGTTGAAAAACAGGGGGGCGCGCGAAACAACAATTAGTCGAAAACTTGTCGAAAACACGAAATGAATTTGCTTATTTAAATAAACATTTGGTCAATTTGGATGGAAAATCAGGAAATTTATTGTGGTTATGCTTTCTTTGAAGATAAACATTTCTACCATGAACAAGGTATAATATTTTATTGCTTCAACCTTTATCTTAGGCATATAGCAAATTAATAGAACATTTAGTAGCGTGTAATTCTATGCGAATTATATGATCAATTTTATAACAATCAAACAACCTTTAACATGAAAAAGAACCTTTAATTAACTTACAATAACCGTTGGTAATACAATAAAAATATCATTAAAATGTTTATAAACCTGTTACTGCAAATAGATCTTTGTCACGAGAAACTATTCGGTCTGACCTAGTATGCGAGTATGCCCTTCAAGTACAAAAATGCTTTTGCTTAATTTAAAATAATTTACTATATAAATATAGTAAATGAACGTGTAAATGATGTTTACAAATCAATTCAGTATTTGATGTATAAAAGTTACAAAACAGTAAAAGCACTTGCTGAGTTTTACTTTACAGCTGTTATAGTGCTTTACATTGAACAAATTCTGTTTGTTGAGATTATTGGCTTTTAACATCATTAATCTGCAGAGCTTTTCTAAGTAAAGTGCATTTCTAGAACCATATAGTCATACGTACATTAAGCTGCAGAGTTTTCCATCAATGAGTATAATGCACCAGTCATATTCTATTTATTTTTATTATATTTTATTAGCTTTGCCACAAGGGCAGGGTCCCACAACAGTGTGAGGCAATTACTGTGGGCCTGTATTACTTAAGCCCCTCTGTCAACTTTCCATGTTGGAGGAAACCAGAGTACCCGGAGGAAACCAGAGTACCCGGAGGAAACCCACAACTTTCAGCAAAGTGTTGACTTATACTGTTTTTATGTGAAGACCTTAGAGATGAAAGGCAAGTGGTCTAACCACTTCGCCACCGAAGCCCTTATACAAATCCCCACAACACCAGGCCTGGGATATAGCAGGAGATTAGTAGGATTTTGTATCCTTATTGGTGAATCAGGTCATTAGCAAGGCAAATGAATTCTAATCCTCACCATGTCCCAGATCTCAATATGCAGGGCTTTGTATTGACTTGTGCATAAAGTTGTCTCATGTATTATATATACAAGTCTAAAAAGAGTTATAAGTATATCTTTGGCAAACCTTAAATTATCACGGGAAGTTGCTTGTCTCTATATGGTTGGGGCAACGGGCAACCCATTGGGCACCAATGACGGTCTATGTTTTTGTTCGTCCTCTACCAATCAGTTTCTTATGCTTTTCCAGCCATTCAAATAGGTTCTTCATGTTTACTGTGCTGGTAGGTGAAACTCTAATGTTGGGAAAGTGCTGATGGTATCTTCCAGGTTTGGTTTTGAATGGCTGTAATTTTCTTATATCTTGCAGCATCATATCTTCTTCTTTACTGCTATCCTTGTGTGTATGCACCCTAGATGTTGGCTTGACATTTGTTACTTCATTCACTTTTTGGATTATTTGGTGCATACCTGCTGCAGCTTTGGAAGCCCGCCTCATAGATTTCTCCGTTTTGTTTGGCCCCATGCCCTTGACAATATCTTTGCTTACTCTATTACAGATCTCTTGTGCCATATCACATGCAATATTCCTTCCAGCACCACCATTCCAACTTACAAACCTGCCCCATATTAGTCTGTGAGCCATTTCCTCTGACACCAATGCTTTAATTTGAGCAATCCAAGTAAACATTTCGATTGAGTAATTCTTAAAAGAGGTAGATGATTTAAAGTACATCAGAAGCCTCTTCTGATTTATGATACTTCTTTCCCCATCACCTTCTCTGCATGTGTCAATCAACTGCATGAGAAATGCTGTCAGCTCAATCACATTTAAACCATATGCTCTGTATAAAATTGAAATGATAAGGCCCAAGTTAAATTGTAGGGAATCCTTATGCACAGTCACAATTACAAGGATTAACACAATTACCAGAAAGGGGCATGAGACAAAAAATAATAAGAATAAATAAGGTACATTTGTGGTGAATATTACAGCTCAAGGGGTTAACTACTGTAGAGACATTGTCATGCATAATTTGCCCACTACACTGCAGAGCATCAATCCCCATTGATGAGTAAAATCACCTGGCATCATACTATGAGAAAAAATATGTAGGGGCAGTAGGGGCACTGTGGCTCATTTGTTTTAAAGAATTATAATTTATCAATTTTTGTAGCAATTTAAAATTTTTCTGTTTGATGAGGCTATTTCAAATATATCAATTAATATGATATTATTTTATTAATAACGTATATCAGGATTTACTTGCTCATGTTAGGCATGCCCACATAAACCCAACCTGATTTATCACAATGTTAATTAATGGCATTTTTGTGACTATGTAATCATGTGTTGCTCTGCTTATTTTACTCTGTCCAGATTAATGGTTTGGTCATCGTCATTTTCTTCTGCACCAACTACTTTTTCTTTCTCCCCAGCAGGTAAAACGTAGCTACTCATCAACAAATTTGCCAATAAATATATTAAAGTATTCAACTTTATTCTCATTTTTTTGATGAGCTATCCCAGGCGGAGGCTTATACTTTGCAGGGCAATCATCAAGTTTCTCCATTCCCCAAAACTCCAAGGCTGCTTCAATGATGTAGGCTTTCCCAATCTGCAGCAGAAATTGTTCTGTACCTTCGTATGAATCGGTCACTTTCTCTGGGGTGACGTTACGTCGGTTGTATTTCTCTCGAAAAAATTTGAGAGTGCCAACTTCTCGGGAAGATCCTGACTTGTAGAGGAGGTTGTACACAAACTATATTTTTAAAAAATCAAGTCTTCTTAGCTTGTGAGATCACTTCAACTTAATTAAGTTTTTAAACAAGATTGTCATTTTAGTGATTTTGGGGTGTTTTGGGGTGTGTGCACCAGCCCTCAGGTCCTTTGCACCGGCAAATCGTACTCTCGTCATCTGGTCTCCTCCAAATGGTACAGATACTTCTTTCATGTAATCATTTTCACCATCCTTATTAAAATGTCCTCGAGCCTGATCTGCTGTTGACGACTGACCACTGGTAATACGCGGTGGCTCTACGCATTGATGTTCTTCTGGCTTTTGAATAACACCAGCCTTTATAAAAATTTCTTCTAATTGTTGCTCATAACCATCGAGAATATCCACGACATCTTCGTACTTTTTTTCATCTTTCATCATCATCGGCAAAGGGACAATAATTGACTTTTGCGCCATTTCACGTTGGTACTTGTGTGGAATATGCTCCGGAATGATCCGTTTTAGAACGGACAATTGTGGCATGTTTTTAACGAGAATTCTTCCCACCAAGACTTTCAGATCTTCTCTTAATTTTACAGCTTCCACCTCGTCAAGAAGAAAAGTTGAGTTCGAAAGTGAATTTATGTCTCGTTCAGGTGCCGCTTTGGATAGATTATCACAGGGAACTCGCTCGACAATGAGATTTGACGCAAAATAATGCAAATCAGTGTTCTGGTGCGTTGACAGCATGTCGTGTGGGCGTATTTTCATGTCCCAGTTATCTCCAGTGCCGTGAATATTTTTGCCAAGGCGGACTTGCTTAATTGCGTTGTCAGCAAAATGGTTACCAATGAGATCTAGTAGTTTAATCTTGCTTGTATGGGACAAGCAAAATCCCATTTTCTGACACTGAACGAATAGCTGCAAGAGACAACCACATTAATTATACCTTAGCTACTAGAACTGACGATGACCCTTGACTCCCGTCTCGGTCGTTTATTTTAAACCGATTGATTAATTTAACCTTACTTCCTCTATACTTAACAATTGTGGACCATACTGGATTATAAATAATGCTCAGTAACATACATGATGGGCTTGCGCTTTTTCGCGCATATATATACTATATTTTTAGAATACACAAGGGCGAAATGAAACATGGGTTCCTGTACGCGGGCTTAAGAGAAAGAAGTTATTGCTATTGAAGTTGTTATTATGTATATATTGTTCTATATTGCTCTGTATACGGCAATCTCTTGGAAATAAAGTGATTCAAACAAGCTTTTTGTCGAGGTAGTGTGTAATAGTTAAATAGATACTGAGTAGATAAATAGAAGATGGAAACTTTATTAATGTCCAGGTCTCAACGTTCTCAAAGAACGTAAATGTAATCAATGAACTAAGAAGTGGCTATGAACTTTTATTAAAATCATTGGATTTTAAAAAATGCCTGAGCCGCACACAAGCACATTGCATTAGGATTTTTAGAGGTTTTACCCACCCTCAGAGAGGGGCAAAACCCCTATTTTAATATAATTTTGAAAGCTATAGTTACTTAGCCTCTCCCAAGTTCTGAAAACAGTCGCGATGACCATACCTGCTTTTTTGCATTACCATTTGTCATTAAAGTCGTGTTGATCCGTTGCACCAAACTCATTTCGTGATTTCTGCTTTGCATTAAAATTGCATAACAGGTAACAATGCGAGGGGAAATATTCTTTAAATCTTCTTTAGAGGAACCCATAGCGGTGAGTAAAACGTCGAGCAAAGTCGGAGAACGGCTGGCCATCTCAGCTGTTATTTTTTCCCAGTCGAAGGTACTCATAGCAATGAAGTCATTTTTTCGCAATTCCGATGGTTGTCCTCTTCCACAAAGCTCTGAACATTCTTGCTCTATTTTAGCCAGTAAAACTTCTGTAGCTCTTACGGCAGGATTTGGCGTAGCAATGGTGGTCGATGCCTGACAAACACAATGGGTAAACAACGTTAACCTTCTATAATTCTAATTGTGCGAATTGAATGAATTATTATTGATATTTTGATTTTCTCCGCCTGCGTGTCCTAGAAAGAACTGGCCGCATGGTTAGTCCATGCATTATTACTGAGGAGTGTTTCATTATTTGATCTTTATAATTGAGAATTATAACAAATTAACAATCTAGAGTTTTCGAATAATGTAAATAATTGAGCGTAACTGATCAAAAACACTTAGAAACATTTAGTCTACCAGATTAACCAACGTATACGAGTAATTTATGATAAATTTTATGGAAAATTTATAATAAATTACACGTATACGTTGATTAATCTGGTAGACTAAATGTTTCTAAATGTTTTTGGTCAGTCACCCTCAATGGCATCGATGCACTGGATGGTCACTTTCATATTTTAAGAATAATTTTGTTTTAAGAATTTTTTCTGTTTTTCGCCTAGAAATTTTTATTTTCTTGCGAGAAAGCAAAAAAACTAACGTAAGAACAGGGGTTCTTATAGACTTGCCACAAGTTGCTCGCTCACTATACACAGCAAAAAAGTGTCCTTGAGAAATCGGAGAGCGAGCGTCTTGTGTCACTTGCAAGCGCGCCAAATTCACCAGAGCAAAAATTATCCGGTGACATCATTTTGTGCTAATTAGTCTATCAACTGAGATGTGGTTTTTCATAAAAATGGCACGCAGGGACCAAATCTCTTACGCATTTTTTTAAAGACGGTGGTCTATAAATACTAAAAAACTATGTTAGACCTGGTATTCTTTTAGCTGAGCAACATTAGATACATTTTTCTTCTATTTTTATTATAAGACTATTGTATAGTTAAAATTAGGATATTTCGAAGAAAAACGTGTTTACTGTTGCTCAGCTACAAGAATACCGGGTCCAACATAGTTTTTTATTATCTATAGACCAATCTTTAAAAAAATGCACAAGAGATGCAGGTCCCCATAACTGAGCCATTCTTATGAAACAGGCGACCAGACTATAAATTATATGTATTCTAAACGCTTTTTTGGCATAAGTTTATAATATATTGACGGATTTAAAGATGGAGGCCTTACATTATGGAATCGACAATTTACAACTTAAAGCACCGAGATTGACATGATTAACGCTCACATAATTTTAATCAGTTTTCGCGCCAGAATACTTACATGATAAAATTTAAAACTTTGCAAGTAACACAGGTCGCTCGCTCCCCGATTTCTTAAGCACGCTTGTTTTTTTGCGTACATTGAGCGAGTGACTTGTGGCAAGTCTATAGGATTCCTACTGTGCCAAAGAAAGTCGCAGCTTAACTGAAATTCACCTTTTATACGAGTCTTTTATTCACGTCTAAAAACAAGACGCGACTTGGCTAAGACGCGATTTATCTCGTATAACTGGCCCTATTTTTTTTTATATAAAGGATTTAGTTCTTAAAAAAAGAAAGCGATTTTTGCAGTGGTAGTGAAATATTAAACTTACTAAAGATATCTCTTCTGAGTCCAATACGGTTGGAATGTCATCGTCAGAATCACTGGCAGGAACGTTGTCGTCCGATTCGCCTACGTTTATTCGCTTACACGCTTTTGCTGGTGAAAAATTGAGACACCGTTTTGACGTTGTCTATTCTCTAATGCCCTCGATAACTGACATCGCTGAAGTTTTGAATGCTGTGAAGTTGTTAACTTTACGCTCGCAAACTCGACAAATTGGTAAATGGCTTGTTGTTTCTTCAATATCAATGCCCAACACATTCTTAATTTTTTCAGCCAAGGCTTTTCTTTTCCCACATGCACTATTAATGTTTGTGAATCGGTCTGGGTTACTTGTACTACCACAAAGAAAGCAATACGCTACATTCTTCCATTTATAATAAATCTTTATAGGAGTTGATAATGTAGCTTGTGACATGTTGGTCGAATGAACGGTATGAATATGTTTTCTGCATATGTATCATGCTTATTTATGGCATATGATTTTTAAAGTAAACACTTTTGTTGCAGAAATTTTAATTTCCCACGCTAAAAATAGACACAAAGTGCATTTTCTGTAAAAACAGTGTATTTTTCCATCTTTTTACTCACTCCTATCTTTCTGGCAAAGCAATGTAAATATAAGTCGTAATATTCAAAGACAATTGCCTCTCAGGAAATTAAAACTCTTCCACGAAATGCTAACGTTAAACTCTTTTTTTCATGCAATTGGTTATGCTATTCAGAAGCTTAATCACGAGGGAATTTTTCTCAAAGTAAAACAGTATCAAGTGTTAGATTCAATCTTGAA
The DNA here is from genome assembly GCA_963855995.1 of Muricea muricata. Taxonomy (NCBI): domain Eukaryota; kingdom Metazoa; phylum Cnidaria; class Anthozoa; order Malacalcyonacea; family Plexauridae; genus Muricea; species Muricea muricata. The sequence goes on along the minus strand of OY979716.1, from coordinate 99,097,446 downwards.
AGGACGCGATACAATTGCCATACTACCGACTGGTTACGGAAGTCCATAATATTTTACTTACTTCCTTTTATCTGCGACTACATCAAGGTTACTAAGCCAAGTAATGGATACGCCGTACTTATTATCTCACCATTGAATTCCCTAATCAACGATCAACGGTCTATTCTCAATAATCATGGAATTATAACGTCTGTATTAAACGCGTCTACCGATGGTCTTGCCTATACAAGAAGGAATGTATCATCAGAAAGTGAAAGTGACAACGATGAGGAGATTATGGCAAGAGAACAATCAGTCAGGCTAATCGTGGATGAGGATTCCCACGCAAATTTGGCTGAAGAAAGTTTCAAAGTAGTATTTGCCCATCCGGAAGCCTTCATTTCATGTAAAGAAGGAAGACGTATTTTGATGTCGAATGTTTTTCAGGAACGAGTTGTTGCAAGTGTCATAGATGAGGCGCACTTAGTTGAAGAGTGGGGAAGGGAATTTCGCCCAGATTATGGCAAATTAGTACAACTGGCGTCATTATTTCCAAACGCACCATTTTTGGTCCTAACAGCAACAGCTCCTAAGCATACCCAGAAGGCAATAACAAGTAGCTTACATCTTGTCAACCCCCGTGTTATCATCGCCAATTTAAACCGACCAAACATTTTTATTGAAGTAACAAAAAGGCTGCCGTCGTCAGATGAAGAAAGCTACGAATCCATCTTGCTACCAATTGCGCAGAAATTAAAAGAAGCCTTGACTCGTTACCCCCTTACCATTATCTACTTGCCTTTAAAATAGTGTGGGTATGCATGACAATCATACCTTGAGGCATGGTACCATATTTGATTGCAAACCTGATTCTCTAGCTGTATTACTATGGTCTACTATTAGTATTGGTAATACAACTAGATAACTTTTCAGACTCTGTCTACATAGTTGGTGTAACCAAAATTCAAATGTAATTGCTTTCACAAAAATATGCAGCACAATTGGCAATTGATAGGCCTTAATAGAGTGAAGTGAAATGTATGAAAAATGGTACTCCTTGTGCTAATCATCATTGTGCTCTAAAAGAGAGACAGCTGCATTAGCGAAGGTCTGTAAACAATCACACACTCATAGCAAAAAGAGTACTATTGACACAAGTGTTAGTATATTATTGTAAACCATAACCAAGTGACTGACCAACCTTCTCCACTCCCAAGTAACATAAGCAGTATTAGTGGATGTTAGGTAATAATAGGCAATATTGGGCGATAATAGGCGATATTGGGCGACATTGGGCGATATTAGGTAACATTGGGGCCCAGAGTAGGCCTCTTTTAGGTACTTGAATGTGGTACTTATGTATCACGTACTTTGCGCAATTCTACTTTGTTATCACATGCATATCATCTTCCTTGAAATGCAGAATTTGAAAATGCCGGGCACTTTAGTCTACTTTACTTTTTCTACCACTGGCTTTGCAAAATATTGCCTTTCATATTGGTACATTTAAAGAGCACTCTTCCTACCGGTATGTCTTGAAATTGCTTTATTGTTAAAGATCCTCTATCCGCTCCTAATAGCGAATTTTACTACAAACGCAATTACGAAATAACCAAGTTCTTTCAAACACAATTGCATGGGAATCGTTTTTTCGTTCGTTTTTTTATGTATAGACATGATTCAGTGACCGCCTTTGTAAAACAGCTTTAGCTCAGTGGTGGTAAGGCATTGCTTTCATAAATTTAAGCAAAGGCACACATTTTGCGTGAACTATTTATCATAACGTTTCATTAATATAATTAATATCAAGTTCCAAAAAAATTCTAATTCTGAAATCATATATGCATGTACGAATGCGCCTGATGACACATGTTACAATTTTCCATACTGTTATAGGGCATGTGCACCACACCAGTATCAGAGATTTTTCCCAGCAAATTCACTGCTTCAGTTCAATTGTCTGATGACATTTCTCATTATTTCCTAATTATAAAAGTTCTATACCCCGTTTATAGTTATAAAATGGAACAGCGGTAATTAAGACAAAGCTGGTGGGACAATTTAACGCCGACACAGTACAAGGAGTGGGCAGCATGCTCAGGTGAAGTTTTTGTGTCCGAGCATGTAGCATTACCCATGTCATTACCATTACACTAGCCAGTCATTTACGTTTTCTGGCCAGAAAAAGGCTGGATTGGCTAGTCGAGACAGTATACGTAAACTGCATAAAAATTACGCGAAATGCCGCAAAGTTATGTAAGTGGCCTTACTCTTCCAGTATTTTAATCCTTCATAAAACAATTTAAGTAATGCCTTATCATATATATATATATATATATATATATATATATATATATATATATATATATATATATATATATATATATATATATATATATATATATATATATATATATATATATATGTATACATATATATATATATATATATATATATATATATATATATATATATATATATATATATATATATATAATATATATATATATATATATATATATATATATATATATATATATATATATATATATATATATATATATATATATATATATATATATATATATATATTAAACAAATGTATGTGTAACTGTGTTAAGGTATAAGCATATACCCATTTCGGGTATATGCTTATACCTTAACACAGTTACACATACATTTGTTTAATATCTTTACACTGTGTGCATTTAAATTTTTATATATATATATATATATATATATATATATATATATATATATATATATATATATATATATATATATATATATATCTATAAATATATATATATATATACAAATATATATATATATATATATATATATATATATATATATATATATATATATATATATATATATATATATATATATATATATATATATATATATATATATATATATATATATATATATATATATATATATATATATATATATATAAATAAAACTCAAGCCGCCGCGGAAGGTTTTATAAATGATAAAGCAAGAATTGCGATTACTCCAAAAGGGTGCAAAAATAATCCATTTTATACCCATCTTGTCTGTTTATTTACGAAATAAGGTGGCTCCCTACAGTATCGAAAAATATTTGGCTTTTCGAGACACATTAGCTTGTAACGAAATTTGTAGTGACTACACTTAAAACAGGGCAAGGTGAGTACTTTGAAGAAAAAAATGAAGGTCTTTGATGTGCATATATAGAAAAATAGAGACAAAATAAGCGTTGCTATGGTAACTATATCGTTCTATTTTTTATAGTTTTAATGCCTAATTTCGTAATGAATGAACAATGACTTTCTTTCTCTTTGGTTAAATTTTCTGAATTTTTTTTAGATCTTTATTCATCTACAAAGGATAAGATATCCAAATTTTGAAGGCAGGTTTACAATTCAGATTTTGTGATATCCATGGATTTCGAATGCGGGGAAACATATTTTTGGACTTGTTTTTTAAAATTTGAATGTGTCTTATATACCTTAGATATGGCATAACAACTCGACGTAGTTTTAAAAATATCCACGTAAGGAAACAGAGACAAACAAGGCTAAAATCCATAAAATCATTGCTGACGTGATAGAATTTCGAAACTACATCCGAAACACATTTTGGAAAGAGCTAAACGTAAAAACTTACGCAAACAGGGTCGGAACACAGCAAAGACCAGTTGAAAACATACACACTGTTTAGGTTTCACAAATTTATTATCATGTACAGAACACTTGGTGGTTTCGCAGTAGAAAATCCTCAAAACACAACTTCTCATGTGTCGTTCATTTCAAAACATTTGCCGGTCAGCGAAGTTCCCACACTGATCTATGTAGATCTGCTCTGCAATTGTAGGGAGCCACATTAAGCTTTTTTTTTTATCAACTTTTCTGATTTATGGAAGAAAGCATTCTTGACCGAATAAATGAGTTGCACCCAATGGGCCTTCACTTTGTCTTTGTACCACTAGTAAACAAAAAGTTAAACCTGTGCAATCAGCTTAGACCCACCATCGCATGCAAACAACAACTATATCAACACCGTACTAGCTCAATGAGGTTAGCTGGCAAAATAAACCATCCTATGGGGGCCAGATTCAACTTTAATTCTATTACAATATCATGATGACAGTCAGATTCATGCCTGTTTGAACTCTACTCCCTGACTTTTTCAGATGCAAACCGCACAATTGATGACTTCGTTCGAGCTCTATACATCATGATTTTTTTATATTTATTCAATTGAAACTAATAAGAGTCAGTAGCGTAGCCAGGTTATTTCATGCTCATTGACTGTGAAAACAATCAATTTTTCTTGAAAAAGGAAAAATGATGATAACTTGAAAATAACTTCTCTTAGCAGGCCCGAATTGTCGCACAGGCTACGCCACTGTTAACAGTACTATATCAACCTTCATATATAGGGGCACTGCATTTAAAAGTGCTTGCAGCTATGCACCTCTAAACCGTCAAAAAATGTGGGTTAAAGAATTCCCGTGATGGACTAAATTTTGACCAAGGCAATACGAACAAAATCTGTCACAAATTAGTACATAAGGGAAAAAACAGCCCTGCGAAGTTTTGCAAATTTTGTATACTAATTACGAGAAAGCCTAAATCACATCAGTTCACTTATATATTGGATAAAATAGTACCTAAATTCTCACATCATACATGAATAAGGTAAAGCTATTTTTACACCAAAAAATTTATATATCTTAGATACGACCGACCTACAGCAGTTATTCATGTAGTGTAAATGTGGAGTGACCTTATAACACTGACCTAGGATCAACCTTAGATCACGTTTTTGGGCTGAACATTACAAGTGGCCTGAAAGCATGATCTTAATAGCACTTATGCAGATTTTCTCTAAAGCTATTGTGCTCACCACCAAGCCTTGTAGTGACGAATAAATTTCCTCACATCAAAGTAAGACTTGGTGGTAAGGACAATAGTATTAGGGAAAACTCGCATAAGTGCTATTAGGTCAGTCTCTGGTCATCCACAGAATGTAGACACATTGTAACGCAATGCAGATGTACTTGAAAGTTTTTAGGTATCTAGCATAAACAAAACACGTTGTACTTATCAGTCAGGTACGCATGTAAAGATCATGCTTAAGCTATTTCAATTTTCCGGTGTAAACATGGCTTTAGATACAGCAGCTCCATTCTAACATGTATTTGTATTTTCCCACAGACATTATCCAAGCTTTATAGTAATGGCTATAATAAAACCTATGCATTTATGTTATAATCTACTCCTGTAGAAATGACAACAATATAATGGCATAAAGTATTCATTTATTTGTCAAATTGCAGATGTAATGTTAAGCATGACCAAAGAAAGCATTTGCAAAGGCAAAGTCATAGCGGTTAAAGCACCACGTACAATGCTCAAAGCACTCCATATAATGTTGGAAGCAACGCGTATAATGTTTAATGCTGCACGTAGAATGTTCAAAGATCAGATAAAATGTTCAAAGCACTGCATATAATGTTGGAAGCACCGCGTATAATGTTCGGATTACTGCTTATAATGTCCAAAGTACTGCGCATAGTGAATAACTGTTATGGCTACTATGTCACCAAATTTGAAGAGCTACAACAAATTCTGCTGGAAATGGGATACGTGCCGATCCTTCGTTCTCGAAAGGTTTTTTAATGATTATCCAGGTCTAGTTACATTTTTACACTAAGAATTCGAAGTAATTTCTCAAAAATAAACTACAATCGAGAGTAATGTTAATTGTTATCAAAGAAGTTGTTCTGCGAAAAACAAAAACAAATGAAAAAATTTGGGTTCTTATTGTTTTATTATTAAAAGACTTAAATAAAATTATTCGGCCGTACACTATGCTTAGAAAACAATTTTCTCCACGCCCCACCAGTGGGGCATTTGCAATTGTATAAATTTTTTATCCCCGCGGTTGGGGATTTGTAACGCTATTATGACCCCTCTATGGGGCATTGGCATCTTTTTTCTTTAAATATCAAACGCCTGACAAATTTGAAATACTGGGGGTGGACGGGCATGTATTTGATTTCGAAATTACAAAGACGCTTCCATCTAAGCGTCTTTGTTGACTTGTCCTAATCAATTTGGATTTCGACCTAACAGATCTACGAATCATGCCGTTACTCGTTTAGTTGATGATATAAGAATCAATATGGATAATGGTCTCTTTACAGGAGCGGTATTTATGGATTTTCGGAAGGCCTTTGATACGATACAACATGCTTGCTTGATAAAAAAATTACCATGTTATGGAATCGAGTCTATTGAGATAGAATGGCTAAAGCATTATCTATTTAATCGTAGCCAGACAGTAATATTTGATAACGTTAAATCATCACCACTACATATTACCCATGGTGTTAAGCAAGTATCTATTTTGGGCTCTTTACTTTTCAATATTCTAATTAATGACATTTCCCAAATTGTGGATGAGGCTCAAATTATCCTATATGCTGACGATACTGCCATGTATTATGCACATAAAGATCCGAAGACGATTCAAGAGATACTTGGAAATCAGTGCAATAATATAAATAATTGGCTTGGCGATAACAATCTTTATCTGAATTTGAATAAAGGGAAAACAGAATTTGTACTTTTTGGAACTTTTGAAAGGTTATCGAAGGCAGAAAAGATTGAGATTCCAATAAATTAATCTGCTGTTCATGAATCATCCCAGTATACTTATTTAGGTGTCATTCTTGATCATCACTTGAATTTGCCCGAACATTTAACCAAAGTGTTCACGAAAGCTACATCGCGTTTAAAACTCATGCAAAGAGTCAGAGTCAATTTAACTCCCTATGTTGCCTTCTTTATTTATATAATGATAAAATCGCAAATGACGCATTGTAGTTCGATATTACTTGGTCTATTTCGTCATTGGATTGAGAAGATAGAATGCGTTCAAAAGAAAGCAAAGATTATATGTGGAAGTCAAAAAGCTGAAGAATGGTCGACTATTGCCGACACTATTAAAAGGAATGCTATGATGATGGTTTTTAAGTCTATACATTACACTAAACCGGAACATTTTAAACATTATTTCTCGAGACTAGCCCACAACTATTCAACTCGTGGAAGCCACTCGATGTTTAATTTACCCCGCATGAAATTCGAAGCTGGGCGAAAAAGTTTTTGATTTCAGGGGGCACTCATTTTCAACAGTCTACCATCCAAGTTTTGAAACGAAGTATCAATTTTAAGATTTAGGAATAGCCTGAAAAATTATACCTTTTAATCTGATTGTCAAAAATGTCGAATTTGTTTATAAAAACTTATCAATAATTGAATTAGTTTGTTAACTTTTATCTTCATTAATCTATACTTAATTCTTATATTATTTGTTTTTAGTATTACATAGTTTTTAGATATATTTTTATTATTCGTTAATTCAAAAGGTCCTTGATTGATACCAGTATTTTAAAATGTATATATTTATAATTCCTGAACAAGTTAACCTGTATAAAGATTGAATAATAATGGAATTATATCCAAGATAGAAATCCAGAACATATTTCAATTAACGAAAAAAGCCGAATGCATTAAGGCAAGTATTACTAATATTTAAATAGGGTATTCCTTATTACAGTAACGTCTAATCATGAAAAAGACTCTTTTTAATCTGTCAAATTTCTTCTGAACTATGAATTTCGTCTGCTGTTATCCTTGAACTGCTGAAAAAAACTAGGGCTCTTAATATAGTAAAAACCTAATAAGGACCCTTAAGGTTTCCTTGTTAGCTACTTGTAAAATTAATGGGATAAATTCATATGCATGGACACTACACCTCTTATCGTAATTTCATCATTCATTTTAGCAGATTATGATATGCCTGTTAATTATTAACGTATAGTATAATTATTCTAATGGAGGTTTTGCAGAGATAAGACTAAGAATATTGCTTGGGTCAGCCTTTTCTTTCTATACACTTTACAAAAATGCACATAATTTTCTAGAAGAAGACATACACATAGTCTTGGGATCATATTACTGTCAAATATCAATGATAACTGTATACGAAAACATGAACTTTCAATCAATATAAAATATTACTCTAATTATTCTAATATGTTTGAAGAGCATTCATCCGACCGGTATTCTAAACTACTTTTTTGTTAAAGATCCTTTATCCGCTTCTGACAGGGAGTTTTACTAAACACCTAATTTCGCAATAATATGTTCCATCAAGCACAATTGCGTGGTAATCGTTGTTTATCGTTCGTTTTTTTATATATGGAGATATTATGTCATTCAGCGGGCGCCTTTGTAAAAACCAGCTTTAGCACAGTGGTGGCAAGTGTTTTTATTTCAAGTTATATATAGATATATTTGAAAAAGTTCATAAACATGCTTATTTAGACCCTGTTTACACGGTACCGGGTTCTATGACTACTTGTTGTTAAATTTTGTAATACTATCGTAAGTGCAAAATCCAAACTTGTCGTGGAGGTGCCTAGCACCCAGTCGGCTATCACACATAAACGACGAGAATGAGTAGAGTAACTGTTTTATTATATAGACAACAACTGCTACCAATGCAACTTCCCAGTGCAATTATATTTTAATAAATTATACTTATTAGTCAGTTTAGCAGTGTAAGGAATTTCAGCTATTACCACATAAAACGCTACTTATTATTTAAAATTATGTTTGAAACAAATTTTTCCAAAAGTTTCAAATTCTTAAAAAATATAAATGTTTTGGGCAAAACAAACGCTTGTTGACTTCGAAATTGAGCACAATGTTTTTTATTATAGCAGTTCAAAACAATGGTAATATTTTCCAGTTTTCAGGAGACTTATTCAGTATTAATTCGTAAAAAAACTGTATTTTACACTTGTTTAGGGGACATTTAAATCACGTACAAACCTTCAAAATCTTTATCTAGGTTTATGTGTTGTACTTATGGCCAACAAAGGCTGGTAAAATGCTCAAAACAAGATTTTTTGCGATCGGCAAACTTTCAGCCGCCATCTTGGTTTCTGTAATAGTAGTATATCCTACTAGTAGAAAAACCAATCAGATTAGAGAATACTTAACATCTGTTGGCATATAATAAATATCGTTATTTCATGTTCGTGCAATCTAATACTTTACTATGTGTAGGATATATACAGGGTGTATAAAAAAGTAGACAATTTTGAAACGGCTCTCAACCTCGCGAAGTGGCTTGAAGTATGAAGTTTTTTTATTATTATCCATTGCTAGGGTATTTACGGTGTAGAGTAAATATTCTGAAATTTAAATGTTTTAAGCCCAGGGGTGTGCGTATTTTGAAACACATTAAAAATGGCTGCACGCGAGATTTAAAGGCTCAAATTAAAGTAGTTTTGAGCTGGTAGGTAGAAAATATATTAGGTGATTTATTGCTGTTCATTGCTATTGAGCTTAAGCCATTCAAAAACGTCGTCAAACGTATATCTTTTTCAATAAGAATCATTCTTCTGAAGAAATGTTCCAATTTTAATTAAATGTCTCTTGGGAGTTGTATGCAAATTAAGTAAATACATAAATTGAACGTGCACAAAGCTAATTTTGCTAAAAATATGGAAGTTCGCGCGACATTTGAACGGTTTCAACTCGAGCAAATTTTTTGAAATTTTGTACAGCAATACAACACCCGACAAATTTTTCATCTACGGAGTCAAAATTATTTTTAAGCATTTAAATTTTGCGCGCATGGCATATTTATATTACCGTAAGAGACAGAATCTCCCAGGTATTGAAGTTTTAAATTTCTGATTTTTCGGCTTATTCTAGATTATAAGTACCAAAACAATAAATTTTAATACAAAAAACATCGTACATTGGGGCGCTTTGCGAAACAGATAGCGATTTCAAATTCGTTTTCTTTTTTTTATACACCCTGTATAATACGTTATTTGAACAACTGTCAATCGAACATGTTTACATCCATAGCTTATAAATAGCTGGAAGGTATCTATTAATTGCCCAACTCAATTATTACATTACTTCCCCTGCATTTTTTTTCAAATATCGATCCCTTATTTCTTTCGAATATCAGTAATCTCTTTATTATTTTATGTGTCTTTATGGTAAGTGTTCTGTCCTTTTCTTCTATCTATTATATATCAGTTCCCGTGTTCATATCTGTTCACTGGTTTCTTTACCCTTGTTGATCTTCTTTAATTTGGTTCTTGCTTTGGTCCTTGATCCGCTTCTGGTCTTCTAATGTCTCCCTCTTCGTCTTCGCTTTTGTCCATGAATACTTTCTTGAGAAAGGAAACATTTCTCGTCAACGTCTTCCCATCATCTCTTTTCGCAGTTACCATGTTGTACTTTGGTTGTACCACAGAATAGTGCTGTAATAATCCTCAACTTACAATATGAAATTTATTTATTTAAATATCGTTTACATTGAGTTGTTCTAACATCTCGAGCTCCGTCCTTTTTCTGGCTTCCCCCGTCCTTTCGCGCCATGCATACATAATGCATGATGCATAAATTACCACTTCCCTCTTATTTTTTTTAAATAACAAAACACAACGTCAATTTTACTATACATGGTTTTTCTTATGAGATCAGTTCTGAGGGCACCGTAATGCCATACCTCTTTACAGGTCTCGCTTAGTTCTTCGTGGCGTTGTTTCATTTTCTTCCCTTTCTAGCTCATTACCCATATGATTGGTTTCTACTGATTGATCTTCATAAATCACTTTCTTCTTCCACAGATTTCATTAGTTTGAAATGGGACACGTTACGCGTAATGTTACGTCTGTCATTTCTTTACACCACAGTTGGTCATTTTCTCTTTATTGCTGTAAATTTCTGTGGGTTGAACCTTGGTGTTAGATTGTTGACTGGTTTCTCCTCACATATGACAGCATCTCTTTCTTTAATGTAGGATGCTTTTGCGCATTTTTTGACGCCATAGTACTTTTTATTAGTGTTCTTTATCCTGTCAATATTCTCTTTCGCTTCCTTGTGTTTGTTTATAACCTTCTTCGTCGCTAGCTCAGGTAGAGTTTCTTGTATTTTCCGATTGAACAATAACTCGCACGGAGGGACTTTGTTTGTTGCGTGCGGTGTTGACCAATAATTTATCAAAAATCTCTGAAGCTCTTGTCTCCAGTTTTTTTCTTCTAATGTGGCTGTTTTTATCACTTTTCCGATAGGCTTTATAATGCTCTCTGCATTTCCATTAGCTTGTGGCCACAACGGTGTGCTAGTTCTCCATTCAATACCAAGTGCTTCCATGTATCGTTTGAACTCATCGCCGTTAAAGGGAAGTCCATTATGTGTTCGTATTTTCCGAGGTATGCCATTAGTGGCAAATATATGTGGTCCAACTTCGAGATACAGGTTTTGGCTGATGTCGATTTGACAATTTCCACTTCAGGGAATTTGGAATATGTGTCGATGACAACTAGCAAGTATTGTCCACTGCGTGGTACTGGACCGTAAAAATCGATTGCCAAACTTTGCCATGGCTCAGTTGCTGTGGTGTGATTCGCATTGGTTCGGGTGAATTGCTTGGACAAACTTCCTGACAAGCCGCACAGTTCTCAATCATCTTCTTCACTTTGTCATCAATTCCTGGGTACCATATTTTCTCTCGTAGTAACGATTTAGTTTTTTCAATTCCCTGATATCCCCCATGTCCAAGCTTCGTTGCCCGGTCCTGTAGTTATTTAGGTATGACGATTCTACTACTTGGGAGAACAAGATCACGTGTCTGGTTCATTGATAACTCCTCTGCGCATAACCTTTATGGTTTCAGTTCTGTGTCCTTCTCTTCACATTTCCCAGTCTTCAGGCATTCTTGAACTTTCATCAGAGTGACGTCATCCTTCGTCGCATCTTTAATTTCTTGGAGTGTCATTGATTTTGGCACGGTGTGATTGATAATAAAATTCACATGGTTATCTGCGATTCTTTCTTCCACTGTAGTTCTCAGTTGGCAAGTGACAGGATGGTGACTTAGATAGTCCGCTTAATTGAATGTTCCTTTCTTATAAATCACTCGAAAATTATATGGTTGAAGTCGCATCATCCAACGTTCAAGCCATGTGGGGGCTTTAACTTTGGATAATTGAATATTTCTTCCAGAGCTTTGTGGGCAGTATACACATCAACAAGGGCGTAGCCAAGGGGGGGCAAGGGGAGGCGGTCGCCCCCCCCCCAATAGTTCGACAATTCGCTTTTTTAAAACGCCCAAATCTGTATAAAATATTGGGGGGGGGGGTGAGGTATAAAGAGACCACACTACACGTTGTATTCATACATATTTTTATCAAATCTACCACATACATATGTTCATATCGGAATTGTTTTAAAATGAGTAGTCTAAATGTCTAATCTTGTTCGCGTAAATTCTGATCATGCATCTATAACAGTACATTTTGGCTTACATCAAATACAGCCTGTTTTCATAGCAAAAAGGGCGGAAGCTTCGTCAGATCTTATGAATTATTCATACGATCCTTCTGCTCCATTACCCGCAATAAAGGAATTAAAAAACCGCATAATTAGCAAAGGGCCATGCCAGCCAAGGGATATTTCTTTTCCAGAAGACAAGAGAAAACGCAAGTTTTTGGTATTTTGGTACGATAAATTTGAGTGGTTGGAATATTCAGCAGCTAAGGATAAAGCATATTGTTTCTATTGTAGAGTGTTCAATTCCCAGGTATTAAAGCAATATTTTATTTCATTTTGCACAGAAAATTTCTATTTAAAGAATAGCTTATGATTTCGTGTGCTTCATCGAGTTTTGAATGCTCGCGATAAGTTGGGTTGGTCGTTCGTCACGACAGACGCGTTGTCCCAATTTTGCAAGTGCGTCTTTAAAACACGATGGACTGGAGTACGCAAAATCACGAGCTCATTACTTTTATTACATAACATTACAACTTACAAATAAAATGTAAAAAATTTTGTATTATGATTTTTGATTATTTTGGATTATATTTTGATTTCAAATTTTTGCGCGCTTGTTTGCTATGCTCCATCGAGTTAAGGACCACCAAGTACGAACGGCAGTCGGTCAAAAAATCTCATTCATTTTGATATGTTTGTCATAAAGTGTGTTTAGATGTTCAAAGTTTGTCATTGTAAGAAATTAGTTCTCAAACGGTCTTAGACAAAAATAGATAAACTTTTAACATCTGTGATCTAAGAAATAATGACTATACGATATAATGTGTTAATTCAAGATTGTATCAAAAGACGACCCAGCCTTCATAAAGGTTGGATTAGGAAATTGGAAAAAAAGCGAAGTTCTCTCCAAGCATGAAAAATCGGATTGCCACAAACATTCAAGACAAGCATACTATGGATGGAAATATCAAAAACCAGTGAATCATCAAATTAGTGAAGAAGCTGCGAGGCAAGAATCTTATCGCCAACAATTGGTGAGGCATGCGAGAGAAGTATTTCATTTCAGTGTCTGGTATTTTTAAATTAAAGCAGCTGAGGTATCTCTTTCAAATTACAATATTGACTTTTTACGAAATTCTGTTTTTTTAGGTGAGAACCAATAGAAGTGTCATTGGCAAGATATTTGATGTAGTTCGAACTCTAGGCAAGCTAAACTTGCCTTTCAGAGGGCGTCACGAGGATGAGCAAGCAATGAAAAAGGGTGTATTTAAAGAATTTATTGATCATATTGCCAAAAGCGATGAAACTTTACAGAATCATTTAGCTACTTCTCCTGGTAATTTTAATAAATTTCTTAGGCATAAATTTTGCATTTGAATATAAACTAATATAACTTTATGCTTAACTGATTGATTATAGACAATGCAAAGTACACCTCTCCTGAAATTCAAAATCAAATGATAGCAATAATTGGCACTGCCATTTTGGATGAAATTATAGGACGAGTTAAAGTGGCGAAGTTTTATGCAATAATTGCAGATGAAACGCCAGATATGAGTCAAACTGAACAGTTGTCATTGCTTGTACGATTTGTTTGGAATGGCGAAGTTGAGGAGCGTTTACTGACGTTGATGCCAATGGAAGAAACAACAGCCGAAGCTCTTTTTGTGGCTGTCACCCAAGAGCTACAGAAACATGGAATAGACCTCGCTCTGTTGCGTGGACAGTGCTATGACGGTGCAAACAACGTAGCAGGAGTGCACACTGGTCTTCAAGCAAGAGTCAAAGAAATTTCACCTTCTGCTCTCTACACTCACTGCTATGCTCATGTCCTCAATCTTGTCATTGTGGATACTATGAGCCACAACAAGATTGCCAGAGATTTCTTTGGCACGTTACAAAACCTATATGTTTTCATCCAGTCTTGCCCTAAGCGACATTGTGTTTATGTTAGCAATCAAAGAGAGATCAATTCTCATGCCGAAAAAAGAGAAAAAAGGGAGTATACCCTTAAAAAATTGTCTGACACCAGATGGGCTTGTCGTGCAGACAGCATAACAGCAATACACCAAACCTTAGATGCCGTAATTGCAACCCTAAAAAATGTGAGAGAGAACGAAAAAAAGGCTAGCATCGCAGCTGAGGCAAAGGGACTACTACAAAGTGTTCAAGACTTTGAATTCATTTTAGCTTTGGAGGTATTTTTGAATATTGTACTTTTATGAACTTACATATAAAACTATTTTTATGGTGAAGACTGTTCCTTTTATTTTATGCATCAGGTGCTGAAAAAGGTGCTGCTTCTTAGCAAAGGGGTTTCAGACAAACTTCAGTCCGAAGGCCTTGATGTTGTTTCAGGATGTCTCGCATCGAGTAAGTGATCTTCTTACTGCAGTTAAGGCTCTTCGGTGCGATGTGAAGTTTGAAGAATTCTGGGTTGCAACTCTGGAAAAATGTGCAAAGTTGGGAATCAAGGAGCCAAAAGAAAAGCGTCCTCGTAAGCTTCCTCGGAGACTTGATGAGAACCCCGATTCAGCCGTACAGGTTTCAGTCAAAGACAATTTTAAAGTTTTCTTTTACTATAACGTGAGTTTTCAAACGATTCATTAAATTGTGACCAATGTCTTAGTTACGGTAAGCTTCACGATGGTTTTATCATTATATTTTAGATACTGGACCTTATGACCAACTCTATTGAAGCTCGTCTTGACATGGAAAACACGACCATCCTCAAAGGCCTTGGATTTTTACATCCCTGTCGAATATCGCATTCAGAAGCGTGGGAAAACATTGAAACTGCAGCTAAGTGGTTCCAGAATGACCTCGACTTACAGGCTTTGGAGAGCGAAATATTTTCGTTGCAGCGATCATCATTGGTAACCGACGTCATTGAAGAGGCTGTGCGCAAGAAACGGAAACCTGACTTTCTTGATTTGTTCAAGGCATCACAGGCTGAACCCGAGTGTTATAGTTGGGTTACTAAATTGATGAAAATTGCTTTAACACTTCCAATCACTTCTTGCAGTGCCGAAAGGGCGTTTTCGAAGTTGAAGCTAGTTAAATCGCGACTGCGATCCACTATGAATCAAAACAGACTTGTAAACCTTATTCGCATGTCAGTGGAAGTCGATTTGCTGCAAAATCTTGACTTGGACAACCTTACTCAGAAGTTTGCTGATTGTGCTCCAAGAAGAATGAATTTGGTTTAGACTTCCTGGTAAACTGGTTGCTAAGTGGACGAGACATTTCATAAACTATATATTTTGAAACTATTCTTTCATATTGACAGATTGAGTTATATTGTCATATTGACTTATTTAGTTGATTTTTTCTTTCTATCAGCTAAAGATGTATACTGTTTTTAAATAGACCTATAGAAAACAGCTTTGATTCTTGCAAAATGTGGTTGATTTTGTTTTCATGCAAAATTGATGTAAAGTTTGCCTACATATTCAATGATTTTAATACAGCAATGATCTTATATAAAAACTATTATTCTGCTGAATTCTTAACTTGTAATTTTTTCTGCCCAAATTCCTCCAGAATGCCAGAAATTGCATTTCAGAAGCATTAGAAATTTCAATTTTTCTCGGATGTTGTCAACACTTCCCTTCTGTCCCCCCCCCCCCCCCCCAAATCAGGAGCCTGGCTACGCCCCTGCACATCAAACTCAGTTCCCAAGAGGAATAAGCGAAATTGTTCGATTCCCTAAACTAAACTTAGCCCTTCGATATCTGTTAGCGAATATCTACTTTGAACTGGAGATAGGGCTCTGCTAGCATATGATATAATCCCATATATATTTCAGTTGATTTATCTCGCTGGGCGAGAATAGCGCAGATACCAAGAGGTGATCCGTCAACGATCAGTAAGCTTCTTTTAGCAGTGTCAAAGTAGGCCATAGTAGGAGCTTGTGTCAGTTTTTTCTTAACTTGCTCAAAGGCTCTTTGATGAGTACTGTTCCAGTTGAAAATGTGGTTCTTCCTCGAGAGTTCTCTTAACGGACCCGTGATAGCAGCGTATAATCTGGGACGTAGTCATGGCATGTTATAGCTAAACCCAAAAAACTACGTACTTCTCCGGCGTTCTTTGGCGGACTGGCTTTAACTAAATTCTCAATTCTTGCAGGATCTGACCGAGTTCCATGTTCCGTAAAAATTAGAGCATAGAAATGAATTTCCTTTTGTAAAAAACTACATTTCTCCAGTTTCGCCTTTAAATTAAAATGGGCAAGCCATTAAAAACAGTTTTCCAACGCTTCGTCGTGCAATTTTCTCGTCTTCCCGTGGATAATAATGTCATCTGCAATATTTTTACGCCCTGAATGTCATTTAAGTTGCGTTGGAGGATATTCTGAAAGATTTCAGCTAAACTGTCAGTGCCATAATTCAGTCTTTTGTAGCGAAATAGACCCTCGTGGGTAGAAAATGTAGTAATGTCGCGACTTTCTTCCGTAATTTCTAGTTGGTGATAGGCTTGTTTCAAGACTATTTTTGAAAAGTATTTTGATCCGTTTATTTCAGCTTTAAAATCTGAGAGGGTTGGCATTACATGTCGCTCACGACAAATTGCTTGATTGGCTGCTCTCATATCAATACGGATACGCGTGCCACCGTCCTTTTTTGGGGTACACACAATGGGCGATATGCACGGCGTAGGTTGGTTACGGGCTTCTTCGATGATGTCTTCATCAACCAATCTTTTTAGTTCTTTTGACACTTCTTTTCTCAGGTGGTATGGTTCTCGCCTCTGTGGCTGAACGACGGGTTTAACTTCTTCATTAATGTGCAATTTGACTTGTTGGGTGTTTAATTTGCCTTCTCCGACAAAAACAGTTTCATATTTATCAATTATTCGTTGAATGGTCTGGTCGGTGCACTTGGGCAACGATGAGGCTGACTAGGGCAATGTTTGCTTCCTATTTCCGGTATTTGTCGACTCTGTGGCTTCCGTTTCCGTTCTATCAACTTCCGTTTCCTCCGTATCAATTTCAGTGACTTTGTTTACTAATTGTATTAGGCTAAGGTCTTGAGCGGTTTTCGCACTTAATAAGTTTCCTGAGCTTTCTTTAGCGACGTGAATAGCCAAATTTGTGAATCGTTTATCTGATTCCAGGGCTGCTTGAAACTGGCCTTTCAGAGGCAAAGGTTTGAACCATAAGCGAATATTTTTGTTGTACTTTCGGAAAGCTTAACGCCCGACTGAAGGCGGTCGTATGTTTTGGAGTCGATGACATCAACTGTCGCACCCGCCCGTGACAACAATGAAATTGATTTTCCGCGAATTAATACATATTGTTGTTTTCGTCTTTGGGTTGCCTTTATCTTTAACTGAGTATGCATAATCTTCCTCTGAACTGGACTCGGTCGACGAATCAGGACGTTCCATGACTGTTCGTGCGTGATTTCGTCGTTTACTGCGCTTCATGTCATGTTTTGAAAGATTAGTATTCATCTGTTTCGTCGGTTGAGAAGGTTCCTGTGGTTTAGGATAATGATGCTTTTCTTTCTTTCGACATACTCGAGCGAAATGACCAGTTATTTTGAATTTTCAGCTGAACAAGGGCGATCTAGGTGAGGGTAGGCAAATCCACAATTATAACATTTAGACTTTGTTAAGGTTTTCTTCAGTTTATTCAACAGTGCATCTTTAATCTTTTCTTCCATGTCACTTGCTTGTGCATTACTAGTTTCGGATTTTCTACCGTCGATTAACATATCTTTTAGTGAATAATCACTTTCTTTAAGAGCCTTTTTACGCTTTCAATGCACACAATTTGCATCTTGATTTCAAATTCAACATCTGAGAATTCACAGTGCGTTGAAAGTTGTCTCAAACGCGTATGATATTCATCAATGATTTTGTTTTCTTGTTGAGTTGCTTGCCTGAACATATATGTTTGGTAAATTCAATTTTTCTCCGGTTCCAAATGTTTGGTAAGTGCTTGTACAGCTTTATCAAAATCTTTTTCATCACCTGTAACTGGTAATGACTTGAGTATTTCATGAACTTCAGGTCCGGCTCGGTATAACAGAAGAGCTCTTTTGCGACTGGGGTCTTTTATATTCGAAGTAACTAGAAATGTATTAAACCTTTCAATCCATTGTGTCTATCGAGCACTAGTAGTTGTTGGATCCGCTTTGCAATTTGGGCTCAAACAAAAGGATTGTATCCTCGTCGCCAATGTAATAATTAATCGTCAACTTACAATATGAAATTTATTCATTTAATGGTTTACATTGAGTTGTTCTAACACTTCGTGCTCCGTCCTTTTTCTGGCTTCCCCCGTCCTTTCGCGCCATGCATACATAATGCATGATGCATAAATTACCACAAGTGCTATGGGTCCAATTTAAGCGTTAATTTATTCTTCTTTTCCTACTTGCAAATAACAGTGTCTCCCGTTCTGATGTCCGCTTCTTTTGCTCTCCTATTTCTATCATAATACTCCTTATTTTCTGCTTTCTTCTTCCCCAGGTTTGTTTTTGCCCTCTTGTGCTTGTTTATAACTTTCTTGTGTGTTAATTCAGGCAAATATCCTCTGACTTTTCTGTTGAAAAGCAGTTCACTTGGAGCCATTTTTGTTGTTTAGTGTGGTGTGGAAGGGTATTGTGGCAGAAACCTTTGTTGTCCTTTCCTCCAAATCTTTCCTTCGATTTCTATTGTTTTGAAAAATTTCCCAATTGGTTTCATAAATCTTTCCACGACAGCATTGCCTTGGGGCCATAGTGGTGTGACCGTTTTCCACTCTATGGCAAGGGTTGTCATGTACCCTTTAAATTCTTTCCCATTGAATGGAGGTCCATTATTGGTTTTGGATCTTTGATGTTATTCCATATCTGGCGAAAATTGTGTAAAGCTTTGGTATGCACTTTTTGCATCTGTTGAGGTAACTATTTCAACCCCCGGGAATTTAAAGTAGGTGTCTATCACCACTAATAGGTACTGTTCAGTTCTTGGTATTGGCCCATAGAAATCAATTGCTATACTTGTCTATGGTTTGTCCTCTGTTTGTGTTACTTCCATTGGTTCACGGTTATTACCATTCCTTACTAATTGGCAAGCGATGCATTTATCCACCATTTTTCTCACTTGTTTGTCCATATTGGGGTACCAATTTTTTCTCGTAACAGCCATTTGGCTTTCTCGATTCCCTGGTGACCAACATGTGCTAGTAGCGTTGCAACATGTGCTGCTGTTGGAATCACCAGTCTTGTGTTCTTCAAGAGTATATCCTCCGAGGAATTGTATGTAAGTTCGTGAGCACAATTGCTACTCTTGTCACTTTCATCCCATTTTCCTTCTTTCAGACTATTCTTCACTTTGGTCATTATTGGATCGTTAAGAGTTGCTCTTCCGCCGACCTACTTGTTAGGTTTTCCTGTATTACAACGGGATGTCTACTTAAGTAATCCGCCTCGTTAAGGCTGTTTTCCACTAGACGGAATTTTCCGCGCGCAGCGCAATTTTTCTTTGTCTTTTTTCGATTAGTCCTGCCTGAGAGCTCACAAACAAAGAAAATTTGCGCTGCGCGCGGAAAATTCCGCCTAGTGGAAAACAGCCTTTAGATGTTCCTTACTTCCTTTGGGGTAAATAACTTTGAAATTGAATGGTTGCAATCGCATCATCCATCTCTCGATGCGGGCTGTTGGTCTGGATCTAGGTTGTTGAATATCGATTTGTGATCTGTTATCACGTCAAAGTCCGATCCAGTCAAAAACATTCGTAAATTTTCTATTCTCCATACTAAACTGAGTCCCTCAATGTCTGTTTGAGAGTATCTCTTCTCGATTGGACTGAATGATCGGCTTGCGTACGAAAGAATTTTATACTGGTCACTGTTGTGCTCTTTCTGTGCTAGAATTGCATTAATTCCGCACAAAGATCCGTCTACGATTACTAAACTGCGTTTCTTTGTGTCAAAATACGCCATCTCTGGAGAACTTGCTAATTTCTTCTTTAGTTGTTCGAATGCTTTCTGATGTATAGGTTGCCATTTAAATGCTGTGTTTTTCTCCATTAGCTCTCTCAGTGGTGATGTTAAAGCTGCATAATGTGGAATGCACTCGTGCACTGTGTTTGTCATTCCCAAGAATCTTTTTACTTCGCCAGCTGTTTTGGGCACTTGCACCATAACCATATTCGCAATTCTTTCTGGACCTGGTTTACTGCCTTCTGCTGTGAACTTCAGTCCAAAGAATGTAATCTCTTTCTGCAAAAATTCGCATTTCTCTCCTGTACTTTAAAGTTTAAGGCTGCCAGGCGCTTTAGACAGCTCTCTAATACTTTGTCATGTAGCTTTCAATTTTGGCCTTGAATTAATATCATCGACAATGTTTTTTACTCGTCGTATGTCGCTAAGGTTTTGTTGTAACACATTTTGATCGAAGTGTACTTGTATTGTTTCCGACTGGGTTTGATTCACGTGTTGTGGGTAGTGGTGGAGACTGCGTTGCGTTTTTATGGTGATCCGTTTGTTTGTCTTGTTCTGTTAAACTTGAAATTTTGTTGGCTAGCTGAACTAACGCTAAATTTTTGGCTGTTTTCCGCTCAATAAATTTTCCCCTGCTCCGGCAGTAACATATATTTGCGATACTGTATACCGTTTCTTTGATTCTACATAGTGTTGCCTGGAATTGTCCCTTGAGCGGTAAAGGTGTTTGGAATCTGTACGCATATATTTTTGTTGAACTCTTCTGCAACGAAACTTTCTTGTTCAGTTTCTCAAATGTGTTTGAATCGATAATATCCACGGTTGCTCTGGTATCAATTAAAAAGTGCCCATTTTGTCCGTTTACTCTAACATTAACGTGTGTTTTTTTGTTTTGTTCCTTCGATACGGTAAACATGATCCTCCTCTGAGCTTTCGTCCTTCGTTTGCCGCTGTGATGCTTCGACGGTCTTTGGTTGTTGTTTCCTAGTTCCGTGACGTCGTGTCTTTCGCCTTTTGTCGGGTGAACTAAATCCTTTCTTTCCGTCTTTTCCTTGATCTTTGTTTTCACGTGAACGGCATACTTTAGCAAAATGTCGTTGCACTTCCAAATAGTTGCCCACCGAATTTTTGGCGGGGCATGGTCGGTTTTCATGTGGGTAATCAAAACCGCAATAACAACACTTTTTCTTCGTGGGCGTTGCCATTGCCAATGTGTTTATATTCTCTTTTGGCTTTGCTTTGAATTGCTCCTTGGCCTCAATTCCGTCTGCTTGTGCTGAACTCGTTGCGTATTTTCGTCCATATATTAACATATTTGTCAAAGTATATGCTGGATCTTGTAGAGCTTTTTTTCGTAATCTCGAAGAAGTACCATTCGTCACGATTTGCAGTTTTATTTCGAACAATTTTATTTCAAATTCACGATGTTTTGGCAAGCAGCGTAAACGCGTATGAAACCCATCGATTTCCTCTTCTTTGCCTTGTGTCGCTTGTCTAAAGACATACGTTTGATCTATCACGTTTTTCTTCGGTTCAAAATACTTCTTTAACGCTTTAACTGCTGACTTAAAATCTTTTGCTTCGTCTTCTTCCAACGATTTGAAAATTTCGTACACTTCAGACCCTGCTTGGTATAATAATAAAGCTCGTTTTCTTCCGTCGTCTTTAATATCTGCCGCGACTAAATATGTGTTAAGTCTCTCTAACCATCAACTCCATCTGGCACTCGTACTCGTAGGGTCACTACGCGGCTCATATGCAGGCATAGGCTGTATATTTTGCGCCGCCATTCTCTATTTTTTTTAAATTTCCACGCTTATAATTTTCGCATCCTCGTCGCCATTGTAGGATATATAGAACACGCATTTTCAACAACTGTCAATCAAATATGCTTACATCTATAGCTTACTTATCAATAGCTGGAAGGTATTTATTAGTTACAGAACTCAATTACTACACTATGGTTGTATGGTTTCTTGATCCCGCTAAAAACTAATTACAGTTAATATTTTAAAAATGTAATAGTTTGTAATGTAAATGCAAATGTAAATGCCAAAAGATTTATTTGGCAATCACTCATTTTCTGTACTCTGTAAAATTTCCTGAAGTTTCTTGTATTTGTTTTTCTTTATGATTCTTTCAATATGGTCATTTCGAGACTCCAAGACTTTCTTTGCGTAGTGAACGGCTTCGGTATAATTTTGTAATACATGATATAAAATAGCCAATGACGTATTATAACAAACTTACTTGCAGGGAGGTTGGTTCGGGATTAACGCACCGAGGGGTCTGACAGCTGTTCGAACCTACCGAGCGAAGCGAGGTAGGTTCGGACAGCTGTCAGACCTCGAGGTGCGTTAATCCCGAACCAACCGAACCTGCAAGTAAGTTGGGTTTTTATCCCATACTAAACTTATCTTCTTGTGTTGTTTTCCGAGGCTCGCTGAGTCGCCGATGTATTTTGTCAACATTTTCTCTTCTTAAACTTATTGGTCTCTTAATATTTCTTTATCGGGGTCTCTATTGTCTTTAGTTTACAATTTTCCGTTTCTTTTTGCTTGGTTTCTGTGACGTCTTTAGCCCAAAAATGTTCTTTAAAGTGTAGGTTTAATCATCAGCTAAATTTTGTTCGCCATTGTTGTTGAGCAGTTTGAGGCGGACGGCAGCGTAAGCAGCAAGCAGGTAAGTTCGGGTTTTTGTAACGAATCAGAAAGCCGGTTTTATTGATAAAAGAGAAAAGCGGGTAAGTTCGGAAAAAGCAGGTAAGTTCGAAAAAAACTTACCTGCTGAGAACCAATCAGAAGCCCGCTTTCATGACACATATGGGATAAAGGCTCTTATCTTGTAAACAGTTGGTTCGTCGTTTGAAGCAAGTTGCTCAGCGTTATCGCGTGCCATTTCCAAAACTTCAATACCTTCGTCTACACGTTCGCTTTCTTTTAAATATTCACCCAACAATAAATAGACTTTTATCTTGTGAACAGTCGGTTCATCGTTCACAGCAAGGTTCTCTGCGTAATCCCGTGCTATTTTCAAAATTTCAATAGCTTCATTTGCACGTTTACATTGTTTTAAACATTCAGCTAATAGTAAGTAGACTTTTATCTTGTGAACTGTTGGTTCGTCGTTTACAGCAAGTTTCTCGGCGTCATCCCGTGCTTTTTCTAAAACTTCAATAGCATCATTTGGGCGTTTACATTGTTTTAAACCTTCAGCCAATAGTATATAAGCAGACTTTTACCTTGTGAACACTTGGTTTGCCGTTTACAGAAAGTTTCTCAGTGTTATCGCATGCTTTTTCCAAAAAGACAATGGCTTCGCTTGCCCGCTTGCATTGTTTTAAACATTCAGCCAATAATTTATAGACTTTTATCTTGTGAACAGTTGGCTCGTCGTTTTTAGCAAATTTCTCGGCGTTATCGCGCGCTTTTTCCAAAAATTCAATAGCTTCATTTGCACGTTGGCTTTCTTTTAAACATCCAGCCAATAATAAATAGACTTCCACCTTGTCAACAGTTGGCTCGTCGTTTACAGCAAGTTTCTCGGCGTTATCGCATGCTTTTCTCAAGACGTTGATAGCTTTATCACGTTGCCCTTCTTTCAAATATTCAGCCAATAATAAATAGACTTTTGTCTTGTAAATAGCTGGCTCGTCGTTTTTAGCAAGTTTCTCGGCGTTATCGCATGCTTTCTCCAAAAATTTAACAGCTTTATCGACATGGTTGATTTGTTTTAAACAGTCAGCCAATGATGTGTAGACCTTTAATGTGCACTCATTTGGCTGATTGCTTTCAGCAAGATGCTCGGCGATTTCGCGTGCCTTTTCCAAAACTTCGATAGCTTTCTTTGCTTGATTGGCTTTCTCCAAGCATATTCCAAGGTTACTGAGCGGAAAGACGTATCCTGTACTGGCATCAAGTCCCAATTTTCCCATCATATCTTTGGCAAGTATGTACATTTCCACAGCCTGGTCGTGTTTACTCTGTGTAACAAAGTGTAGATCTCCAAAATGTTTGTAGCACCATGATGTTAGCACGTGTTCACCAAGGTTGACTTTAGACAACTCTATAGCATCTTTGTAATAGGTTTCCGCTTAATCCAACGCTTCATCTGTCTCTCGAGCATGTTCTAGATAACGTTCGCTTGAATAAATAGACTTACATATATTTCCAAGATGCATTAAGGTAAAAATCTGACTTGCTTTACCCTCAGGTGTGCTAGCTAACTTTTCTCTTAACTGCAGCGATATCTTCAGGTGTTCTCTTGCTTTGTACTGTAGTTATAATCGTTCTTCCCCCAATTTGCCTCCAGATTTGCATAAAAGAGATTTTCCATACTGATAATAGTAATGGGCACAAATTGCTTCGTCTTTGTTCACTTCTTCATAGTTTGCTTCAAACGCTTCCTTGATTATTTCCATCATTGAAACAAAATTCGCATCACATTTAGATTTGCTCATTGATTTGTTGTGTTCTTCCGCTGCCACAAAACAGTCAAAGTCTATTTTGATAGCATTTTGCTTCCTCTCTTTTGCCAAATCTGCGCATCGTTGCAAGAAATCGTGGACAATAGGCCTAGGTATAATGCTTCTGATAAAAAAACAAAACAATCTGGCTGACGTGTTGTAAATTTCACTGCTGGCAAGGCAATCAGGTACTCCAGAGATACTTGGATCTTCCTGCTGACAACAAATTTTAAGCACGTTTTGGATGTTGGGCGCTTCCCGCTTTAAGGCTTCTCTATGCTCTTTGAAGGAATTTTTGTAATAACTGTCCAAGGTATGGCGATTTCCTAACTCCAGATAGTATTTGACCATCAACGTTTCTGCTTGTGCTCCTTTTTCGTTGCTACATTTGTCTGTTAAAAAATGTTTGATCAAGAGATGAATAGAATAGCGGTGCTGCATTGGTTGTTGGATTAAACTTCGACGAAAAAGTTTCTTCAAGATACGGCGAGTACCTGATTTTTTATTATCAATGACGGCTGTTGCAGCATCCTCGCTGAAGCTTCCTTCAAAAACTGACAAACGAACAAACACTTCTTGCTCTTTTTCCGAACAAAAGACACATTGATAGCTTGTTTGACAAACTTGTTACTCTCGGAAGATTCCAAAGTCTCCATTGGTTGCTTCTCCAGATCCTGCAATAATTCATGAGAATCTTCAACTAAGTAGTCGTCAACTAAGGAGCCTGCGATGCATATAGCAAGAGGAACATGACCACAAAGTACGGCCAAATTTTTCAAGAACTCATCATGCTCATGCACGCAACATTCTTCCTCTTGTTTGCGGCAATGCTTTGTCAAAAGCTCAATAGATGCTTCGATTTCCATTTCCTTGACATTAAGAAAATCCATTGAGAGTTTGGGAATTGAATATGACGATCGAGAGGTCGTAATTATTTGACAACGTGAATACCTTCGAAGCGAACGTATAAAATCATCGAAAAAAGAACGATATTTTTCGAGCATGTTGTCAATATTGTCTATAACCAATACAACTTTTATCTTTATACTTTTCAACCGGAAGATCAATGATTTTTTCGGATCATTTTCATGGTTGACGCCAAAATCCAGACAAAGCTGTCGGATCAATTCTTCCTCGTTGGTTGAGGCTTCTAATTGCGAAAAAACAACCAAGCTGGTGCGGTTGTCATTGAGCTTGTGGGACACTTGAATTGCGATTGCAGTCTTACCAAAGCCAGGTCCACCATGGATGGATACAACAGCCTTTTCTTCCATTAGAAAAGCAATGACTTTTTGAATCTCGGCTTGGCGACCAGTGAACGTCATCAATTGATCTGGCAACCAACTCTTTAGATTCTGTTCTTCTTTCTGTTGTTCGCTTATCTTGGAAACACGCTTGGCATAAAATGCAGCGAATTCGGCCAAGTTGGACTGTCATTGCGCTCAGCGGTTTCGCCCATGAGCGTAATAAAAATCCAAGATGGCGCCGACCAGGAGTAAAGAATATTGAACGCTTACCAGTCAAAACGTCCCCAAGGCAAAACGCCATCGGGTCAAAACGTCCCCGTTCAAGTCAAAACGTCCCCGTTCAAGTCAAAACGTCCCCAGCCCAAAAGTTGCTGTCAAAACGTCCTCGGGTCAAAACGTCCTCAGACTAAAGTCAAAACGTCCCCAGCCCAAAAGTTGAAGTCAAAACGTCCTCGGGTCAAAACGTCCTCGGACTAAAGTCAAAACGTCCTCAGTAACTCTACATGCAACTCTACATGCATGGTATCCACAGAATGCATTATAGCTTGACCAGTTATATTCAGAGTAATTGATACTGGGGGCATTCATTGTCATTGTAATTCACACAGTATATATGAATAAAATAAAATAAATTGCATTGTGTCTATATGTATACAGAGGTGTATGTACCTTGACAGTATTTGGTGTATTAATAAGTTAGTTAATCTAGTTAAGTCATACAGATAAGAATGGTGTCTAAGTGTTCCAAGAAATTTGCACTGTTAGTGAGTTTACCTTTGTAATGAGTACAGAATGAAACTGGATGAATGTCTGATAAAACAAAGGTATGTTTGTCTTTCAAACAAGTATAAAAAAAACATAAGTAAGCAAACACAGCTTTGATTTTTCACAACATTCACCACCTATTTCAATAAAAAAGTATCCTCGACACAGTAGTGGGTTAATTCATAATACAACGTTTATCAAACTTCTCTTTAACTCATAGTACAACCAACATGAAATTCTTAATTATTAACAGCATAAATACTACACTAAACCAAAAGCTTATATACAATATAGTACAATATCACACATTTCTTTCAAATCAGTGACAAATTATATCACTAGATATACATAGTGTAAATTCTCAGTGCAAATGTTGTCCATCATTAATATAATTGCATCTGAAGACCTACAAGAAATATGTCAAGAGTGAAGATACAAGTACAATGTATTTTGAACAGGGTTGCAGGCTACATTCTCAATGAGATGAAAAATACCTTCCCTTTGTATTCCAGAGAAAGCAAATACTTAAGTACACACTTTTGGGAAGCTCACACCATGGAGCCACAGTTTACCCTTTGGCGGGCAACATTATCAAGTGTGCACAGCTTATTTAGGCCACAGAGGGGGGGGGGGCTCCAGCTTAATGGGACAACATGCAGCAAGGGTCATGGACCATCAGAGTATAATATGAAATAAATGAATAGGGTCATAAGCCATTAGCCCATTTGAGCACATGAGTCTCTCCATGATGAGTACAATAATTAAGTATACCTGTTCTAGCTAGGAAAAATCATATTTCATATACATAGTAGAACCCTGCTTTAAGACAAGGGTAACAAAATGTGGAAATCAAAGTTGCATGGTTACTTTTAAGGTAGCAAAAGCCTAATATAGCCCAACATAATTGACTTTCAAAGAAGATATCATACAACCTTCTTCTAAAGTACAGTATTATTCGACACAGTTTTCACTTATCACAAGCTCCACTTATCACAACAATCACCTTGCAAGCTCACTGCAGGTGTTACCATTCGATTGCAATGCTCAAAATTTTATTTTAATTAGATGCAACTACTCACAGCTAACTGGTGAGTTGGTTTTGCAATAAGCAGGAAAGAGCTTTTTCTCCCCTCCCTCTCCTGATGGAAAAAATTTCCTCTGTGATGTGAGTGTGGATGTTTTCTGAACAATACATTTTTCAACGCGTGATGCCAAACAATTTCAGGTTGCAGGTCATGGGTAAATTAAGTGCTGGCAGTCTCTTGGTACATGTAACTGACTCATTGTACCCTAAATGCAACCTATATACATGTTATTTCACTTATTTGTCATTTTAAAATAACCACTGTGATAACAGCAAAATGCTAATCTCAAACGATATGCACAATTCTATTAGACTATCAATGTCCATTGCTCTGCTAAATGTCATGAGGATAGCCTGAACAGAATTCTGTCTATACGTATAGCAACTTATAAAAGTACACTATAATAGACTCAGTATAAATTATATAGTATATTCAAGCTTCTTTTGACCATTCGAATTCTATACATAAAATATATAACTCCCATCCTTTGAGCAATATAATACGGCAAATCGATATCAAACGTACCTTCTCGTCTAGTCTCCTCAATTTTCTTTGCGTTTTGGATGATTCAATCTTTCGTTTCATCGCGACCTCGGAAGCCAAACGTCCTTCATAAATTTGTTAGCATCGAAGCGCTTGTAGTTTGTGGCCTTATTCAAAGGCATTTTGAGCGCGTTTAAAAACAAAAATAAAAAAAATAAATTGATACGATTTTAAATAAAAGACAAAAATTTAGTAATATGAAAAAAATAAGTAAACATGGTGTAAAATAAAAAGTTATTCGAAGCCAAACTTCATGAATTTTCACATCCTTGCTTCGACGCGCCATTGTTTATAAAATTGCACTAAATGAATGCCTAAAGGCGGCGAAACTACAAACGTATCCATAGCAACTTTGGTATCTTTATGATCCTCTAATAACACTCTATTCACCTAAATTATACATGTTTATCTTGAGATAACCCAAACGTCCCCACAAGTGCGTTAAAATAGCGCAAATTTCAAAAATTAATTTGATCACCAGACTCCCAAAAATACGCGCGCCATGTCGGAAAAATGCGGACATTCGAGTTGGCCGAATTCCCTACATTTTATGCCAACCACGTCAGCGTGTAGTTGAGAAGACTGTGGTTTGTTCTTGGCCTCCTGAATACTCTTTGTGGCTTTTTTTATGAAACCGGTCAGCTGATCTTCAAGGCTTTGAAATTTACTTTGTAACTGATTTTTAAATGTTTGAAATCTATGATATTCATTAGAATAGAGTGTACTTTTCTCATCAGGAGTCATAGACGGGGCGCTTAAGATATTTTCCATTTCCTGTTCCGTATTGTACATGGCGTTAAGTATAGGAGGTTGTCGATACGATTGCTTTCTCATATATCCATTAAGTTGCTGTTGTAAACCATCTCTCTCCCCAAGCAATACATTTGTTTTTAGGCGGTGATGATCATGAGTAGTCGGTTTAAGGTCAAGCATAAGATAACCGTGAGGGTGACTTGTAGCTTTTTCATACGCATGCATGAACTCGGGAACCCGGCCTGGGTTGATTTGTCTTGCCAGGGTTAATACTTGCTGCTTGTCACGAGGAGACTTGAACAATACAATATAATGTGTATTAAGGCTGATGTTTCTTGTTTCCGTTCCTTTATGAAATATATTTTGGACAATGTAGATAACTAATAGGTTTCTGTGATGGCTCCCTTTGGTAAATAAGTTGGCTATGCGTTTGTCGCCTCCTGACTGTGCCATAAGATCATCAAGAACGATTATGTTACGTTTATTAACATCAAGAAAATCACGAGAGTCAATTTCAGAGGGTATGCCTTCGAAAAATTCAATACCCGGTATAGTGTCGATCATTTCTAAATACATGGGTTGCCATTGTCCATAGCACCAGATAATACGTTGAGGAGGCGGCCGTATAGTTTGTTGAGCATTCTCCAAAAGTGTTTTTACCCATAGCGTCTTGCCACTTTGCGTACAGCCCGTGACAATACATGCAAAAGGGTGGTGAAGTGCCACTGGTCCGCTGACTAAAGGGCTGGGTTTAGTAAATGGGTCTTGCTTGTGCACATTTCTTTCATGACTTTGCATATTAAATAAAGTCGAGATTGCATTCCGCAGGTATCACAAACATAAACCGACTTGGGAGGAGGAGGAGGAGGAGGAGGAGGAGGAGGAGGAGGAGGAGGAGGAGGAGGAGGAGGAGGAGGAGGAGGAGGAGGAGGAGGAGGAGGAGGAGGAGGAGGAGGAGGAGGAGGAGGAGGAGGAGGAGGAGGAGGAGGAGGAGGAGATATAACAGCATAAATCTCGGGTGAGACTACAGTCTCCTTTTGGGTCTCACTAAAGGAACATGTCCTATGTTTGTGATACCTGCGGGAATGCAATTCTCGACTTTATTTAATATGCAACGTCATGAAAGAAATGTGCACAAGCAAGACCCATTTACTAAACCCACCCCTTTAGTCAGCGGACCAGTGGCACTTCACCACCCTTTTACATGTATTGTCGCGGGCTGTACGCAAAGTGGCAAGACGCTATTGGTAAAAACACTTTTGGAGAATGCTCAACAAACTATACGGCCGCCTCCTCAACGTATTATCTGGTGCTATGGACAATGGCAACCCATGTATTTAGAAATGATCGACACTACACCGGGTATTGAATTTTTCGAAGGCATACCCTCTGAAATTGACCCTCGTGATTTTCTTGATGTTAATAAACGTAACATAATCGTTCTTGACGATCTTATGGCACAGTCAGGAGGCGACAAACGCATAGCCAACTTATTTACCAAAGGGAGCCATCACAGAAACCTATCAGTTATCTACGTTGTCCAAAATATATTTCATCAAGGAACGGAAACAAGAAACATCAGCCTTAATACACATTATATTGTATTGTTCAAGTCTCCTCGTGACAAGCAGCAAGTATTAACCCTGGCAAGACAAATCAACCCAGGTCGGGTTCCCAAGTTCATGCATGCGTATGAAAAAGCTACAAGTCACCCTCACGGTTATCTTATGCTTGACCTTAAACCGACTACTCATGATCATCACCGCCTAAAAACAAATGTAGTGCCTGGGGAGAGAGATGGTTTACAACAGCAACTTAATGGATGTATAAGAAAGCAATCGTATCGACAACCTCCTATACTTAACGCCATGTACAATACGGAACAGGAAATGGAAAATATCTTAAGCGCCCCGTCTATGACTCATGATGAGAAAAGTACACTCTATTCTAATGAATATCATAGATTTCAAACATTTAAAAATCAGTTACAAAGTAAATTTCAAAGCCTTGAAGATCAGCTGACCGGTTTCATAAAAAAAGCCACAAAGAGTATTCAGGAGGCCAAGAACAAACCACAGTCTTCTCAACTACACGCTGACGTGGAGTATAGCGATGAAGATGATATAGTACAGGCCGATGCCGAAGACAGTGATCCACACGTCGCAGCACAGTCTAGTGAGAGCGAAGCAGATCATTCGAATATAGACGTGGGAGAGGAAGAACACGAAGAGCATTCACCTATGCCTTACTATGTAACACCACCACACACAATTGAGCATCCAATATAACACTGGTACACTTACGACACAAATACCGAGAATAATTCTCCAGATGTGAACGATGATGAATCAGTCGCAGACAAAGGTGATTCTGGCGATGAACAATTGGAGCAACCGCATTTCGAGCAGGCTGATGTACAAATGCCACCAGCACATA